>MU670366.1:132074-171009 GCA_026770625.1 Nicotiana glauca
AATACACTTAATTCCACGTTAAAATCTAAGGAAAATAACCCAAAATAGGTCAATAAATGTTTTCTCGTGCTCAGCTGCTCGTACAGTGTAAAAGAAGTTAACCTAAAAAAGTAAAATATGCTATTTATACTACACAGGAAAAACCGAACAAAAATACCCCTGAGGGTCTGTCGCGGACCACATAGACATGACATGCGGCCGCGTAGGGTAACTAGCCTTCAATTTTTTTGAGCTACTGGATCTTGGAATGCGGATCGCCTAGAAATGCCACGCGGCCGGGTAGGTTGAGTCACGCGGACCGCGTGGAAATGATGCACGACCGCACAGTTGATTTTTCTCCAGTGTTGACTCTCTGATCATTCACCCATGCGGACCGCATAGAAATGGTGTGCGGACGCATGTGATTATGCCTTGTATTCTGAACTTCTATTTCTTCATCATTGCGGACCGCGTAGAAATGGATGCGGTCCGCGTGTAATTATGTCTAACTTGTAGGTTCTCTGATCATTACCTGCGCGTCCGCGTGGCAATACAGTGCGGACCGCGCAGGGCTTGCCTAGACTTGGTTACTTGCAGAATCCTCTTGTGCAGCCGCATGACAAAAGTTTGCGGTCCGCACAGGTCATTTAATTCCCACGTTAGCTCATCTCTTGACGTTTGGCAGATTTCACTCCTTCCTGAGCCGATTTGTGATCTTTATCATCTGGTCGCTCAAACCTGCAATCAAGCGCAACTTGTAAGCAATTCAGGACTAATCTATATCAATTTATGCACAAAGCTTAGGTAATAAGGGGTATAAATCATGTAAAAATCACAGTTATCAACGCCACTTTGGCGGATCTTCAAAAGTGCAAGAAGGCAATTGGATGGACATTGGCCGATATTCGAGGTATAAGCCCCGCCTTTTGCATGCATAAAATCATCTTGGAGGAGTATGCAAGGCCTTCACTTGAACATCAAAGAAGACTAAATGAGGCAATGCAAGAAACGGTAAAGAAAGAGGTTATCAAGTGACTTGACGCCAGTGTGGTGTATCCCATTTCTAACAGTTCGTGGACTTCTCCGGTGCAATGTGTACCGAAGAAGGGTGGGATGAATGTGGTGACCAATGACAAAAATGAGCTTATTCTGACTCGGACAGTGACGGGTTGGAGAGTTTGTATGGATTACCAGAAGCTGAACAAAGTGACGAGAAAAGATTATTTCCCATTGCCATTCCTTGACCAAATGCTTGATCGTCTTGCGGGCTGGGATTTCTATTATTTTCTGGATGGTTACTCGGGGTACAATCAAATTTTAATTGCCCCTGAGGACCAAGAGAAGATGACTTTTACATGTCCTTATGGCACATTCACTTTCTCGAGAATGCCATTTGGATTGTGTAATGCTCCGGTGACCTTCCAACGTTGCATGATGGCTATTTTCACCGACATGGTGGAGGATATCTTGGAGGTCTTCATGGATGATTTCAATATGGTTGGGGATTCTTTTGAGGAGTGCTTGGTGAACTTGGATAGAGTGTTAGCTTGGTGTGAATACACTAACCTTGTTCTAAATTGGGAAAAAATCCATTTTATGGTAGAAAAAGGTATAATGTTGGGTCACAAGATCTTGAAGAAAGGAATTGAAGTTGATAAGGCCAAGATTGAGGTCATTTCGAGGCTTCCTCCCCCTACTTCTGTCAACGGGGCGAGGAGTTTCCTTGGGCACGCGGGTTTCTATCGGAGGTTCATAAAGGATTTTTCTAAAGTGGTACATCCGTTGTGCAAGTTGCTAGAGAAAGATTCTAAGTTTGTGTTTGATGAGAAATGCATGGAGGCCTTTGAACTTTTGAATCTTAAATTGACTACTACCCCAATGATTACTTCACCGTGTTGGAGTTTACCATTTGAACTTATGTGCGACGCAAGTGACGTGGAAGTTGGGGCTGTTATGGGTCAAAAGGTTAATAAATTATTCCACCCGGTGTACTATGCAAGCAAGACCATGAACGAAGCTTAAAGGAATTACACAGTCACAAAAAAGGAATTGCTGGCCATAGTTTTTGTAATGGAAAAGTTTCGACCATACCTTATGGGGGCTAAAGTTATTGTGCACAACGATCATGCTACCCTTAAATATTTGATGACAAAGAAAGACTCAAAAGAAAGATTGATGAGATGGGTGTTACTTCTCCAAGAATTTGATCTAGAGATTTTGGACCAAAAAGGAAGCGAAAATCAAGTAGCAGACCACTTACCCTATTTGGAGGAAGAGGGGAGGCCTTGTGACGACCTAGAGATTAAAGACTCATTTCCCGACAAGCAACTCCTAGCGGTTTCAATGAATGCTATGTCATGGTTTGCCTATGTTTCTAATTATCTCGTGACTGGAGTAGTTCCGTGTGAGCTCTCTTCCAACCAAAGGAAGAAGCTCAAACGGGATAGTCTTGACTTCTATTGGGACGAGCCATATTTGTTTAAAATTTGCTTCGATGGAGTGATTCAGAGGTGTGTCCCTGAGGAGGAGTAACTTAGAATCCTAGAGGCTTGTCACTCCTCACCCTATGGTGGTCATCACGGAGGGGTGAGGACGGCTTTGAAAGTTTTGAGTTGTGGCTTTTATTGGCCAACCTTGTTTAAAGATGCTAGTGATTTGGTAAAAAAATGTGATCAGTGTCAACGAGCAGGCAGGATTTCTAAGAAAGATGAGATGCCCCTAAGCACAATCCTTGAGGTTGATATCTTCGATGTTTGGGGGATCAATTTTATGGGACCCTTCATGAGTTCATATGCAAACACCAATATCCTTGTAGCGGTTGATTATGTGTCAAAGTGGGTTGAGGCTGTGGCCTTGCCTAATAATGAAGCTAGAAGTGTGGTGGCATTTCTAAAGAAAAGCATTTTCACAAGGTTTGGTACACCCCGGGCAATCATTAGTGATGGAGGTTCGCACTTTTGTAATAGGTCTTTTGATACCTTGCTCTCCAAGTATGGTGTCAACCATAAAGTCTCTACACCTTATCATCCACAATCAAGTGGCCAAGTTTAAGTATCAAATATAGAAATCAAAAGCATCTTGTCCAAAACTGTCAATGCAAATCGGACCGATTGGTCCAAAAGGTTAGATGATTCTCTATGGGCCTACCGGGCCGCGTACAAGAGCCGAATTGGTACGTATCCGTACCGGTTGGTATTTGGAAAAGGCTGTCACCTACCTGTGGAATTGGAGCATAAGGCTATGTGGGCCTTGAGGAAGTTGAACTTGGAATGGGATGTTGTTGCGATTCTCCGTGTTGAGCAACTTAATGAGCTAGATGAGTTTAGATTTCATGCCTACTCCAACTCATCCTTGTATAAGGACAAGATGAAGTATCTTCACGACAAGTATGCTCTGGGAAAGGAATTCAAAGTTGGTGATTTGGTCCTCTTGTTTAACTCTCGTCTACGATTGTTTCTCGGAAAGCTAAATCTAAGTGGAGTGGGCCATTTGAAGTTGTATGTGTAACCCCATTCGGTGCTCTAGATTTGAAGAACAAAAATGGTGAAGTCTTTCGGGTGAATGGGCATTGTGTCAAGCATTATCTGGGGAAGATTGATGATAGCCATGTGGTGGCTGTGGTTCATTTCAAATGATGATGGTAACCCACATCGTGCCGCGATGTTAAATCAGGCGCTTCTTGGGAGGCAACCCATGTCTTTTTCTTTCTCTTTGATTTTCTTTGTAGTTTAGGAATTTTGAGCTAATTGGTTGTGAGATGTTGCAGGAATTGTGATGATGCAGTGCAAAACAAGTTGGAACAAATTGAGCAGTCTCTGATGTTTGCCAGTGCGGCCGCAGTGCACTCTATGCGGTCCGCACTGGCAGGGTCTAAAGTTGGTTCTCTCTGAATTACCCACCACGGCCGCATTCCATTTAGTGCGATCCGTGGTGGTCCTCCATGGCCGCAGTCTACTTTTGTACGGTCCGCGGAGGCTGCCTACTAAAACTTCACTTGAACAAATCTAGAGTAGTCCGCGGTCGCTTTTGTGCGGCCGCACTGGTTGGTGAGTATGGGTCCCACGGTTTGTATATAAATAGACCCCAAGGGTCACCTTTTACCCTTTTTGACCTCTAAATTCTCAGAGCCTAAAATTACTTTTCATTCTTTACTGAGTTCGTAATTCTTGCTTAAGATTGTTTAATTGCACTTCATCTTTACATCCGATAATTTTTACTCATATCTTGTTCATTTAGTGATTAATTTTTGTTTTATTTTCTTACATTTAGCCCATAACTTCTATTTTTCCCATTTTTCTTTATTTTATTAGTTTGGATTAGTTTACATGTTAGTTCTGGGCTTCCTAATATGCATATTGAGTGGGCAATTGAGTAGGGACAAAGTATGTGTAAAAATTTGAAAAAAAAATGGCAAAAATGAAACCCTAACTTAGTGCCTGTAAACTCTAGTCTCCGCGGCTCGCGTTCGCCTTAGCGCAGTCCTCGGTGCCCTGAAGCGGTCCATGCTGCCTTTCTGTGCGGACCGTAGTGTTCATTGATAGCAAGTTGACTTGTTAAAGTGCGACCGCATTGCACTTTTGTGCGGTCCGCGCTGGCCCACAGCGGCCGCGATCCCATTTTGTGTGGGCCGCAGTGTAATGTTCTGCAACTCTGTTCTGCAACTGTGTTATGAAACTATTGTTTGCAATCTATTTCATTCACCTGTTTCACTGCCTGTACTTAAACTAACAATGTTAGATGTGTGTGTTTGCAGATAATGGTTAAAAAATGAGGTGGCAAGGGATCACAATAACAACAACTCGGGAGAGATGGTTCTTCCCGAGGGGGTAAAGGAAAGAGAGTTGCAAAACTCACTCCCCAGGCTCCGGAGAACATAAACAAGACACGAAAGTTAATAAAATCTGCAGATAAAGCTACCTCCCATTCTTCTGGGAGTGAGTACATACCATTCCAGGACATCCCCTGAGACTGAGTCCCAACTCACATAACCAACTCCTTCCAACTAACTGATACCTCTCCAGCATCACCTACTATCAAGAGGTTGGTAAATGTAGTTTCTGATTCTTCTGATGAGCCAGCAGCAGGTAGTGGGAATGACTCCACCTCCCCCACAGCTTCATTATCTGGGGAGAATGCATGCGGAGATGAGGAGGAGGTACAAGGTGGTGAGCCTCAGGTTGGAGGCCTTTCCCGAACTAGAAGACCTGAGGTGTGGGAAGATAGGTTTGTGAGCCAATTTACCTATCACAAGTTTAGAGAGTGGTGGCCGGTGAGGTAGTTGATACTGGAGAGGAGATTTATTGACAATGACCTCTTACCCCACAACCCTAATGTGCAGAGGGAGTTTAGACTTAGAGTGAGCTGGGAGTTTTTCATGGAGAAGTGGATGCAAATGAGCACATGGTTAGGGAAATCTACTGTAATGTGAAGGCAACCAAGGTTAGATACAAAACAATATTGTTTGACAGGAAATCTTTGAATGGGTATTTGGGGTTCTGGGATGAAGATGAGTCTCTTCGTCTGGCCAAGTTAGGGATGGGTGGTGAAGTCCGTCCTTGGATGGCCCGGTACTTGGCAATCCCAGGTACTGTTCCTGGGTGGTTGCAAGCAGGGGCCAAAATATTTAGGTAGACCTTTAACTTTGAGGCTAGGGGGTGGTTGACTTTTGTGTGCAGTCGACTTGACCCCACTACCTATGATCAGACTATTCCACTTCCCCGGGCTATTCTTGTGGTATGTATCATGGCTCGATACCCTATCAATGTGGGCAATGTTATGTCACGCATCATTTCTGTAGTAGGGCTTGAGCATGACTGAAATTATCCTTTTCCCAACACCCTTACTATGTATTTCCAGGACCTAGAGGTGGAGAAGAAGAGATATGATCTCAAACCAAACATGTGGCTCCTTACTCTTGGTACAATATGCAGGGCCCAGACAATCCTAAACACAAGAGCTACTAGCCACCTGCCTGTGCCCCAACTGGCCAGTCTGAGGAGCCAGTTGCGGTAGAGCCTTCCACTATGCCTGCTGACACTACAGTTAAGGACTTGCCTCCAGGACCTTCCTCTACTGTTGGCCCCAGTACTTCAGCTGGCCCCGGGGTTCTATCTCCCAGGGCTCATCTTTCACTGCCCATTAGTTGAGCCAGACATTGGCCAGTTTGAACAACTGGATGTCAGCTGCGACATCCAAGTTGTCTACATTATCTTCCACCATTGAGACCCAGTTAGCACCTCAGCCAGTGCAGATTCCTCAGTCCATTGAGGACACTTTAAAGAAGCTCCTGGAAAACCAGGAAAAGAACATGGAGACACAAACTGCTTTGTCTACGGCGGTGGATTCACATGGCAAGGCTCTGAAAGAGCTTGCCAAGGAGAACAAGAAGATGTGGGGATCACGAGCTTCCAAGGAGTCTATGAAACAGCTCAGGATAGATGTAGACAAGCTATTGGCAGACCAGATGCCTCTAGACTTGCTATTCAGGGACCCAACCCCAGCAACATCACCAGTAGCAGAGCCACAGCAGGAGCAGGCACCTAGGCTGCCAAGGAAGAAGATAAAGCTCCCCAGTACAGCTGATGCGGTTATTGAGGTGGCATTCCCATAAGTGGTATCCTCCAGTTTACCACATAATGCACCTGACATCTAGCCGTTCCACGAACAGGCCCCAGTCCCAGCAGCTGAGCTGTAGGAGACTAGAAACCAATATGAGGTTCTCGCACGTACAGAGGACTTGGGGACCACTGATGATCCCATGCGGACGTACCAGACTTAGGGAGCCCGTATATCCTTTCTATTGATTTTTTATGCTTATTTTACTAGTTGGAATTGGGGACAATGCCAACTTTTATTCATAGGGTGCGCCCTACTTTTTTGTTTTATCCGGATGACTGTATATACTAGTTGACTTAGTTTATGTTTCTGTGATTTTCTATGTTGTTTTGTATATAACTTTACATTTGGCTACTTTTCTCGTACTTTTTATTCTCTCTTTGGTCTGTATATAAAGTTACATTTTAATACATATTCATCCCTCGTTGTATATTCTAATCCACTATTGTACATATTCATTCTATTTTCTATTTTTGCAAAAAAAAATCATTTTTAGCTTTGTAGATAGGCTCGTAGCCTTTTGTTTTATTTTGGCATTTTCAATAAGCCCTTGGTTTTCTTAATGCCACGGTTCTTTCCAAGGATGGACTATTGCAAGAACTGGGTGGAGCATTGTGCGAACCGGGTGTCTCTTCCCAATGATAGATGGCATGACAACCTTCTTAAGGGTTTGAGTCCGTTTTTGTTTGATAGTTTGTAGTTAAGGGTACCTCAAGCAAAGCTTCACTTGGTCCTAGCACATTTGCCTTTGATCCCATGGTCAAAGACATAATGTTGTGTTTAGAATGGTGAAAGTCGTGGCTTTGAGACTCTTGTGTTAATCATCATGTGGTCTTTCCAGACCATTGTGTGCTTATAACTAAGGTCATTATGGGGCCCCGAGTCAATGTCTTTAGCAATCCTTGAGTATGTGTGGTAATAAATCAAATTTTGAGTCCAAGTCCCAAGCCAATGGTCTAGAACTTACCCTGAATGTTTGTTGAGGCGAAATTTTGAGTGAAATTTGACTTGAGAAGTGATTATAGGCTCTCTTTGATCCAAATGATTGTTTGAACAAATCCATAGCCTACCATTGATAAGATCCCTAGTAAACACTTTTGATCTTAGACCTTCTTCTTTTAAGAACCATAATACAAGCCTTTACCCGTTCTTAAAGATATCCTCTCTTGGCACCCAAATTTTTCCTTTAGCACTTGGCAAAAGAATAAGTTTGGGGGGGAGAGACGAGGAGTGAAACAAAGTGTAAAAAGGTACAAAAGCAAAAGAAAAGGAAGGAAATGAAAAAGAGAAAAAAGTACAAAGACAAAAAGAAAGCCCAATGTGAACAAGAATAAAAAGGGAGTCAAGGAAAACAAAAGTGAAAAAGGTCTGGAAAAAGTAGAAAAAGGAGAAATGTTTTGAATTGCATAAGAAAGAGTGACATTGTGTCTCTCTAACCTCTTGAAAAGGAGTGAAAGACTCAAAGAGTCAAGAGATTTGTGCCAAAAGAATCAAAAGAAGTGCTTAAGGGAAGATTGAACCCACTTGAATAAAAACATGCCCTACCCTTACCCAAAAACCTTCGCATTGACTCCACAAAAGCCCTATATGATCTTGAGTTAAATGATGCTTACATTAGTGGATACTTACATGAGGGTAAAGCATATGGTACCTAGAGCCGGACTTGTGACCTTTTTCTTGAGAGATATGAGTGAATAACAATTAACCTCGGTTTATGTTCCAATACTCTTAAAGGTGAGGTTTGCTTAGGAGAGTTGAGGAAGTGTGAGTTTGGGTTCCACAATGACCAAAGTAATTAAAAGAAGTGCTTTGATGTAATGAGTCAACTCTTGATGCTCTTGTGTCACATTTTATCCATAGTTTTTCAAAGTTTAAATGTGTTAATGATGCATTCATATTGAGGGCAATTGCTAGTCCCAATTGATTCTTGTTGAGGTAACTTTGGAATAGTTGGAATTACTTGGGTTTTCCTTTAAGGGGTGGGTCTTATTTTGTTTGCTTGAGGACAAGCAAAGGTTTAAGTTTGGGGGAGTTGATAAGTTAGGATTTTAAGGTGTTTTATGCCCCTACTTGCCTATGCTTTGATTATAAATTGCTACAAAATAGTCCCAAAATGCTCACATATTGTGCTTGATTGTAGGTTTGATCGACAAAGTGGCAAAATGTCAAAGATCAGCTTAAAAAGGAGTGAAACCTGCTCAAGTATCAAAGACCAAGAAATCTAAGGAAAAGCGAACCTAGTGCGGACCGCAAAAAAATGAATGCGGCCGCACTAGGAGGTTCAGAGAGTTGGTATAATCAGGCTGAAGGTTCCGCCGCCGCACTACTCTTTTATGCTGTCCGCAGTCAGGCTCCGCGGCCACACTACTCTTTTTTACGGTCCGAGGACATGAGGTTCAGAGACAACTAATTTGGGCTTAAGGCTACCGCGGTCGCGGTAATCTTTACGCGGTCCACGGTGGTTGCTTCGCGGCCGTGCTACCTTTTGGTGCGGTCCGTGTAGCAGAGATTCAGAGAGTGAAGATTCCTAGTGTTCCAGCCATACAGTCCGTGGTCCATAATGTTCGGACCGCGCCAACTCCCTCCGCGGCCACGATACACTTCTACGCGGTCCGTGGCCCTCAAGATCAGAGAAGCAGAAATGTGAAGTCCAAGAGCCAGTGCAGCCACAGTCCATTTTGTGCGGCCCGCACTGACCCCGCATGGGTATTTTTGTCCGGTTTTTCCAGCCTAATGTAAATAGAACATTTTATCATTTTTTGGTCAGTTTTTGTATCCCAGGCTTCGCTGCACTCGTGAGACTCAGTTTTGTAGCCATTTTTGGCACTTTAGCTTTAACTTTACGATAGATTCTTGTATTTTCTTCTTAGTAATTAATTAATATGCTTAGTTCTTCATCTATTTCTTCATTTTCTCTTTCAAGCATGAGTATCTAAACCCATTAGCTAGGGTTGTGGCTCAACCCTAGTATGGGTAATTGATGGGTGTAGCCATCTAGGGTTAGATTGATTATGGGTGTTTGTTATTTGGGTTGATTTTATGTTTTTATTTAAGAATTGGTGGTTGCAAATACTGATTCAAGCCTTATGGGTTTGACTCTTCTTGAGAAAGAGAGTTTATGACCCCAAAATTGACCCAAAGGAATTGGGATGGACTCGTGCGAAATAATAGTCCCAATTAACAGGTTAAATCTAGAGAGAATAATCACCCTACTTGAACCCTAGTTGCTTGATTTAATTGGCCTACCCAATTGGTCTCAAGAGAGTCAATTGGGAAAAATTACTCTCTCTACCGAGAGGTGTGAGGGTTGGTACAATTGTGCAACGGTTATAGCATAAGCCCCAAATATATCAATCTATCCTTAGTAACATCTACCCGTCAATTTGCCACCTAGGTGATGTCACGACCCTAGTGCCCTTATTCCTATTAGATACAACTTAGCAATATTCTCATAGCATAATTTAGTGTTAATCATTAGTTTTATAATAGTAGTTATAAAATCAAAAACCAAGAATGTTTGAAGTGACATTAGGAGTACAAACACATATCTACACTAGATAGAAAATCCAACTTCACTACTAGCTCCTGGAGGAAATCCATCCCGACCTCTATTTTGGTAAAAGCTATTGCGACCTGCTCTTCCTACCTTGGTGTAGCGTTGAGTTGGCAGCGATCACCAATCCAACACAGGGAAGACCTATCCTGAATATATACATAGCAACTGCCAGTCAGTCACTCAGTACTGTATAAGGCCAATGTAGCCTGGGGAAAATCCATCCCCAAATATAAATGCTCATACAAGATCCATATGTAAGGAAGATCCATTCCTCAATATAAATCAACCTCTCTCACTGGGGGGGGGGGTGTTTAGATTACAGAGGGGCTCCTTCAGCCCAAGCACTACCATAAATCAGTAAAACCCGTTGCGGTGTGTAGTTCGATCCCAAAAATGTAATCTATTTAACATGTTGCGGTATGTAGCCCGATCCCATAATAACACTCACACTTAGGCCATCGGCCTCACTCAGTCATCAATCTCTCTAGTCTCTCAGGCTCATAATGCCATGAAACTAGCTCCAAATGATGATATGATGTGTCAATAAATGTAACAGAGATAGAGATATGATCTGCATATGAATGCATACGATTGAGTATGTAATGTGATGAAGCGGATAACTAACAACAAAAATGACCTTAGTGGATCCCAACAAGATAAGTATGTAGCCTAGATATGGTTTCTAACATGGATCACAGCTCAATAGCTCAAGTATATAGAAATAGCATGGTTACTGGTAAAATTGGGTAACTACGTAGTACCACTTAAATAACGAAGTCACAATTCACACGGTGAATGCCCACACGCCCATACGCCCGTCACCTAGCATGTGCATCACCTCAATACCAATCACATAACACGTAATTCGGGGTTTCATTCCCTTAACACCAAGTTTAGAAATGTTACATACCTCGAACAAGCCAAATCCAATACCGTGCAAGCCCAACAATGATACATAAATGCCATCCCGCACGTACCGACCTCTGAACGGCTCAAAACTAGCCAAAAGCAACTCAAATACATCAAATAATGCCAAAATAAACAAACCCATCGATAAATGTTGAATATTTGATCAAAAATCCAAAATCATCCAAAAAGTCCAACCTGGGCTCATACCTCAGAACCCGACAAAACTCAAAAAATTCAACAATCCATTAAATTACGAGTCCAACCATACTAGTTTCACTCAAATTTGACTTCAAATCGATGCTCAAATCCCAAGAAATTGCTCTATAAAACTTTAGGCTAAACCCCCAATTTTTCTCTTTTTGAACCCTTAATCAATTGCAGATAACGAAGATAGATTCATGACATAAAATAAAAAATGAGTAAAGAACACTTACCCAATTCACATGGTGAAAATTGCTTCAAGAACCGCCTCAATCGTAGCTCCACAGCTCCAAAAATGTAAAAGTGGTCGAAACCCCCGAAATAGAGTACTTTATAATTATAGGGCAACTTAATGCATCATGATCGTGGAAGCACCATGGAGATAACAAAAAAGAAAAAAAATGCTCCTTGAAAATGCCCTACACGATCGCATAATCAAGCTCGTGATCGTGATATACACATCTAACAGAACCACGTGTTCGCGGAAGAAACCTCGTGAATGTGAAGAGATAACCAACACTACCTCAGGTTAGTCCCAAACACAATGCGAATGCGAGCTTAACATCCCAAACGCGATGCTTAAACTGCCACAACATATGTGAATGCAAACAATCACTCGCGAATGTGTAGAAGAAGAATTACTCTACTCAAAATTTCCCTTATGCGATTGCACCACTAAGTCCGCGATCGCAATGAAGAAATGCGACACTAGATATCAGTAGAACACAACAATGTAAAATGAAGGAAAGTAGTCTAAAATCAATATGAAACTTGCCCGAGCCCCTCGGGGCCTCGTCCGAACATACAAACAAGTCCCAAACACAACACGAACCTACTCAAGGCCTCAAATCACACATAACAACATCGAAATGACGAATCACACCTCAATTCACACTTGATGAACTTTGAACTTTTTCACTTCCATAACTCGTGCCGAAACATAGCAAACCAACCTAGAAGAAACCCAAATTTTGCATACAAGTCCTAAATTGTTGGCCCAAGAACAGGTAAAATTTTGAAGATTGATAAAAGAACTCATTCGTGGACTAGGTCCATCTTGTGAAGCACAGTCATGATCAACCTATACATGTGAGATGCACGTGAAGGAGATAAATATAACTAATCAAGAAGCAATATCTCCTGATTTGATAGAAAGGGTTGCATATTGGATAAGAAGAGAAAGACTCCTTACATGAAGAGAACACAATTTAGGAAGAAGATAGTGTTACAGTTTGAGATCACTATGAACTCTTCTATGATATAACGGTAGTAATTGAATTCCAGTCAAACTCTGATTACTAACCCATTAAATATCAATGTTGTTCTCTTTTACAGTTAATGCACATAAGCAGAAGTTAAACTTAAATTGAAAGCAAAAGAGCAAGGTGATTTTGCAAGCAATTTATGTGTGATTCAAGCATGCAATCCTGAAGCTACTTGAACAAGATAGAAGAACTAGTTCCAAGTGTCTGTCTTTTATTTCTAGTTCAACTGTAGTAGGTGATTTTATATTGTACCTTTCAGCTTTCATAGAAACAGTTGTATTAGGTACATAGAGTTTCAAGTTAGTGTTAACTTGAAGTTGTCGCAACAGTTGAGGTTGTGTGCCACAATGGGATTAGAGTTAATCCTTAGCTTTACAAAGATTTTTGTAAATGTTGTTTTGGCTCAGTGATTTTAGTGGAAGTTTGAGAAAATCCTACTGAGTAGCAGGTCGTGGTTTTTTTCACCTTTTGAGCCAGGTATTTTCCACGTAAAAATCTCTATTTTCTTTATTTTCTTATTTCGCAAACAGAAGTAGTTGGAACACATAGAAGAATCAGGTCCTTCTATAGTTCAGTTAAGCGAAAATTGGGTACCACACAAATCCACCCCCCCCCTTTCTTGTATGGTATTGACATTTAAAATATTAATTGGTATCAGAGCGGGTTATCCTTGAAAAGGTTAACACCTTAGGAAAAGATCAAGATGAGTGCACCACCTGGAAACTGGGAAGGGCAATCCACTGCTAGGCCTTCACTCTTTAATGGTCAGTACTATTCCTGGTGGAAGATCAGTATGAGAGATCACATCATAGGAGAAGACTATAAACTCTGGGACATAGTCACTGATGGTCCTCTGGCGACTACAAAGAAGAATGCTGAAGGAGTGGACATGCCAAAAATAAGAGCTGACTGTACAGCTGAAGACTTGAAGAAATGGGAAAAGAATGCCAAGGCTAAAAATGGCTTGTGTGTGGACTGGGTTCAGATGAGTACAGTAGGATTCAAAGTTGTACCACTGCTAAGGAGATATGGGACACTTTACAAGTGGCTCATGAAGGAACTCCTCAAGTAAAGAGATCAAGAGGAACACTGCTATATTCTCAATATGAGAATTTAACTATGAAGGAAGGAGAAACTATATAGGAGATGTACACAAGGTTTACAACACTAAAAAATGAACTTAAATCTCTTGGGAGAATTATCCTTGAAGAAAACAAGGTTGAGAAAATCTTGACAAGGGTTTTACCAGTGACTTGGGAAAGCAAAATCACTGCTATTCAGGAATCAAAGAACATTGCTACTCTCAAGTTGGATTAACTGATTGGAAATCTCACTGCCTATGAACTGAGAAGGCAAACCATGAAAATGGTTGCACCCAAGAAGGAAAGGAGTCTGACTCTCAGAATAGTTGAATGTGCTGATCTGGAGAATGATGAAATGGCCATGATCACAAGGGATTTCAAAAAGTACCTAATGAGAGGAAAAGGTCCTTCAAGAGGTACAACCTTCAACAAACCAAGGGCTTCTGAGAAACAGACTAACGAGGAATGCTACAAATGTGGCAAGACTAATCACATGATCAAGAACTATCCTCAGTGGGAAATTGAATGGAAGAAGCAAATGGCTGAACGAAGGAACATGAAGAAGGAACAGGTTCAACCCAAAAGGAACAAAGGATCAACAAAGGCTATGGTTGCTACTTGGGGAGAAATATCAAATGGGGATTCAGAAGATGAAGCTGGAGATGAACAAGCACTTATGGACATCGGAGAATCAGATGATGAACAAGAGGTAAGTGTGCTTCATCTCAAAGACAAGATTAAATTTTTGTCTAAAGAAAGGTTGTCTGAACTATTGCTAGACTTCATCGATGAGTCTGAGATAATTAACAATGAGAAGGAAGAGCTGTCTAGAGAGTGTGTGATCTTAAAAGTAAAGTGCAAAAATCTAGAATCTAGGGCTAGTGAGAGTGACAGTAAAAATGCTGAGTTGAAGAACCAGGTTCTTGAACTTGAGACCAATGTCCTAGAACTTAGGTCTGAAAATCTAAAACTGAAATTAGGAACAGGTGAGAAGAAAGTTGATCACACACATCTCGCCTTAGAAGAAAACTTAGGGAAAATGAAGAATGAGTTGTATAGGAAAGATGAGTAGATAAGAGTCTTAAAAGAAGACCTAGGGAAGGTAAAGCATGAACCAGACAGAACTTGCAAATGGAATAAGGCTTCTGATGCACTAACCTGGTTACAAGAACATCAAAATAGCAACAAGGTAAGACTTGGCTATGGGGCCTAAGCACCTAAGTGGGACCCCAGAAGCAAGTACCTCACTCTTTCTGAAAACAAAATCTGCATACATTGTGGCAAGGCTGGTCATTATAAAAATGAATGTAATGCAAAAGAAAAGGCCAATCAAAAGAACAAAACCTTTGTTCAAGAGAAGAATAAGCTGCCTGGGTGGGCTAAAAGGAATTTGATTTACCCCTTTGCCTATATAAAGGGACCCAAACTAGTTTGGTTCCTAAGACTAACCCCTGATTTCTTTTTGCAGGTCCAACTGAAGGGAAGTAATCAAATATGGTACATGGATAGTGGATGCTCAAAATATATGACTGGAAGTAAGAACCAGTTCCTTTCACTTGAGGACTTAAAAGGAGGTAATGTCTCCTTTGGAAATGGGAATAAAGGTGAGATTATTGGGGTTGGATAGGTAGGTAAGACAGACTCACACTCCATTGAGAATCTCTAATTGATAGATGGCTTGAAATATAGCCTAATCAGTGTGTCACAATTGTGTGATAGAGGTAACCTTGTAACATTTACCTATACTAAATGCTTTGTAATTAATCTTACCATTGGCAAGATTGTTTTGCATAGAAAAAAGAGTTAACAATATTTACATTGTAGATTTGTCCACTCTTTCAGAAAATGAACTAACTTGCTTGAGTGTGTTGGACAATGATCCCCTCCTCTGGCATAAGAGACTTGGTCATGAAAGTCTGAATCAACTCAATAAATTAGTCTCCAAGGACCTGGTAATAAGTTTACCTAACATCAAGTTCAAGGAAGACAAAGTTTGTGAGGCCTGTGTAAAGGGGAAGCATGTAAGATCATCCTTTAAAAACAAGAAAATGGTAAGCACAACCTGGACAATGGAACTGGTTCATATGGATCTCTGTGGTCCAATGAGAACATTGAGCAGACGTGGTAAGAAATATGTGATGGTACTTATTGATGATTATTCTAGGTTTACCTGGGTACTATTCTTAATATCTAAGGATGAAGCATTTGACATGTTTACTGTCTTTGTTGGAAAAACTCAGAAACAACTAGGTAATCAACTTGCATCAATCAGGTCTGATGATGGAACTGAATTTGAAAATGCTAAGTTTGATGAATTTTGTGATGAGCATGGTATAGATCATAATTTATCTTCCCCTAGGACTCCTCAACAAAATGTAGTAGTTGAAAGAAAGAATAGGACTCTTGAAGATATGGCTAGGACTATGCTTCTTTCTAGTAAACTGGCCCATAGCTTCTGGTCAGAGGCTGTAAATACTGCATGTTATATCATTAATAGATGCATCACTAGACCTCCTGTAGAGAAGATTCCCTATGAGTTACTTAATGGGAGAAAACCAAATATATCCCATCTTAGGGCATTTAGATTCAAGTGCTTTGTGCAAAATAATAGAAAGGACTCCCTAGGTAAGTTTGATCTTAGAAGTGATGAGGTAGTATTCTTGGGATATTCTTCACACAGCAAAGCTTATAAAGTTTCAATAAAAGATTTTTGTGTAGAAAAAAGTGTGCATGTAGTTTTTGATGAAACTAACATTCTTTCTGAGAGACAAGAACATGAAGATGAAGCTATTGGGCTGGTAAAAGTTATGAGTGAAGTCTCAGCTCAAGCTAAAGTTGCACCAAAAAAAGGAACATGTTCTCCATCCAGGGAAAACTGAAAGAGGGAACTGAACAAAGAGGAACTGAAACCAATCCCCTAAAGGAACCTGTTCATGACCATATTCCTTAGCAACAGAACAAGGGAGAAACATCAAGCAGAAATTAGTTGGTTGTGAAACCTCACAAGTATCAAAGTTCTCATCATATTAAGAATATAATCATTGATCCAACCTCTGGAGTTAAAACTAGATCACAATTGAAGAATCTGTGTTCTTTTGATGCTTTCCTATCTCTTATTGAACCTAAAAATATTTTTGAGGCTTTGCAGGATGCAGATTAGGTAAATGCAATGCAAGATGAACTCAATCAGTTTGAGAGAAGTCAAGTTTGGAACCTAGTTCTAAGACCCAAGGATAGATCAGTAATTGGCACTAAATGGGTCTTCAGAAATAAGCTTGATGAAGATGGAACAGTTACGAGGAATAAGGCAATACTGGTGGTCCATGGTTATAGCCAAGAGGAGGGTATAGACTATGATGAGAACTTTGCTCCAGTTGCAAGACTTGAAGCAATAAGATTTCTTATAGCCTTTTCAGTACACATGGAATTCACTCTTCATCAGATGGATATCAAAAGTGTCTTCCTGAATGGCTATCTAAAAGAAGAATTGTTTGTTAAACAACCTCCACGGTTTGAGAACAAGGAATGTCCTGAACATGTGTACAAATTAGACAAGGCTCTCTATGGACTCAAGCAGGCTCCTAGAGCATGGTATGAACGATTGTCCAAATTCCTGCTTGAACATGGCTACAAAAGAGGTAAAATTGATAGTACTCTATTCTTGAGGGAAAAAGGTAAGGATCTTCTTGTTGTACAGATATATTGATGACATAATGTTTGGGCCAACCACTGACAAACTAAGTAAAGATTTTGCCAAATTAATGGGGAGTGAGTTTGAAATGAGTATGATGGGTGAGCTTAACTTTTTCTTAGGCTTACATATCAAACAAAACCCAAATGGAACCATGATCCATCAGCAGAAACATGCAAAAAAGTTGATAAAAAAGTTTAAAATGGATGAATCAAAAGAAATAGACGCCTCCATTGCAACTGCCACTAAATTTAGCATAGATGAACCTGGTTCATAATTTCATCAGAAGTTGTATAGGGGTATGATTGGTTCACTTTTGTATCTTACTGCTAGCAGACCTGACATAGTTTTCAATGTAGGGCTTTGTGATTGTTTTCAGGCTAATCCAAAGGAATCTCACTTAACAGTTGTCAAAAGGATACTGAGATATTTGAAAGGAACTACTGATTTGTATCTTTGGTAACCCTAAAGGTAGTAGTTTCAATCTTGTAGGGTATGTTGGTCCTGATTATGCATGTTTCCTTATGGATAGGAAGAGTACCTCAGGTATGGATGGTTCATGTCTTGTATTATGGGCCACTAAAAAGCAGAATTCAGCGGCTTTATCCACTGCTAAGGGTGAATATATTGTTGTTGCCTCTTGTTGTGCTCAATTGCTATGGATGAAACAACAGCTGATAGATTTTGGCATTGAAGTTGGTTGCATTCCTATCTTCTATGATAATACTAGTGTTATAAGTATGACAAAGAACCATGTTCATCATAAGAGGACTAAGCACATAGATGTTAGATACAACTTCTTAAGAGATAACTATGAGAAAGGATTGATTGCCATAGAGTTTTGTGCTACTGATAAACAAATTGCTGACATTTTTACTAAAGCACTGAATAGAGAAAACTTTGAAAGAAACATGTTGGAATTAGGGATGATTAAAATTACTTAATAGGACCAGCTCAGAATACACAATGAAAAAAAATTGAAAAAAAAAATTGGCTAGGAAATCTGAACTTGTGTAAATATCTAGATTAATTTTTACTCACCTTCATACTATAATTAGTATACTCCTGTGACATCTGTTAATATGACTCACTGATCTCTTACAAAATTTTCTCTATTATGGTAAATTGAGGCATGGTCAAAAGAATTCTAAGTGAAGAACCTAGTTCATCAGAGTTGGTTCATCTAAATGCTAAGGTATGTTTTCTATACTCTGCACAATTAGAAATATAAATATTTAAATTATGAGCACAAGTCCTACAATTGATCAAACTTCTTAGAAAATTCTATCTGTTGGTTTTGAACCAGTTACGTCCGCATTAGAACTCTAAACCGCAAAATTTGCCTAAAATCGAGGGAAGCTTAACCATTCATTCAAACCTGAAATATTAGGTTGATTAGAACTATACTTGACCACTGATAAAGGTGCCTTTATATATTAAATGTGTATTTATCTTTAAATACGCATCATTACCTCCTTCCATCTTCATAAAACTTGTAAGGCCCCGTAAAAATTTGTGCTCAAAACCTAGTAGCTCGTAGTGTCAAGTTCCGAATATGTGTTTGTTCGGACCCTTTGTACTGATCTAAGCATTTAAAAATCAACCAAAGAATCAAGTTTTCGAGAAAAGTGCTATTTTGCGGTCCAGAATGCGTCCGTAAATCTAGTATGTAGATCGTATTTCTACCGCAGATTGAATCAGGGGTTTGGTTAAAATTGAGGTCAAAATGTGGTCCATTATGCGATCGCATAACTGATATGCGGACCGCATTTCTATTGCAAAGTGATTCAATGTTTCAGTCAAATTTGAGGTAAAAATATGGTGCAATATGCGACCGCAAATCGTGTATGCGGACCACAGTTTTGACGCAGACCCTAACAGTAGGATTGGATTTTTGGAGCACTTTTGCGGTCCATTCTGTGAACCGCATTTCATCTTTGCGATCGCATTGACTTGGGCTACTATTTTTATAAAATTTTAAACCTGAACCCTTTTTAATAAAATACCCCAACCCCTTATTTTAACGATATTTCTGAACAAAATAAGAGAGAAGGAATAGAGGGTTCTTGAGAGAGAAAGTCATCTTCATGAATTTGATTCTTCAAAACTATCCGTGCCGGGAAGTTTCCAAGTGGTTATCTTTATCCCATTCTTGCAGGTAAAATCCCTAACCCTTTTTCATTGATTTTCAGGTGTAAACTAAGGGGGGAGTCTCATGCATTGATTTTTGAAAATAATGGTTGAAAATATACATACATGCCTTTTAAAACCTAAAATCTAGTAAGAGGAATTGGGTAGGAGTAAAGGATTGTACAAAGAGGGGTTGATAACCTAAGTTTGAGTAGCAATTGTGAGCTTCAATTTTAAGTCATATGTGTTGACATTGCTAGACTATTTGGTGAATTGAAAGTAGAAGTTAAAAGGTAATTCGATTCCAGGTATGTAAAGCTAACTTTGACCTTTGTAAAGTCATTTTGTTTGGTGTACGACTATTTGGTACGTGGCATCTACATGGATTATTTGTGAAATTCTTGTGATTGGTATTATTTGATTGTTCGTGGTTAAGTCTCCCGATATAATGGTATAAGTAATTAGCAATAAACCAAATGTGTGGTTGTGAATGCGTTATGTGGTAAGAGTTGAGAAACAAATGATGAAAAAAATTGCAATTGATGCAATCGAAACAACTTAGGTAATAACATGTTTGGCTTGCTGTGGGTAATTATTGTGGTGACTTAAATTTCACATGAACTGTTGAATATGATGGAACAGGTATTGATGGTTATGGAAATTCTTTGTGAATTGTTGTTGTCGTTCCTTGAGAATTGTTGTTGTTGTTCTTTGTGAATTGTTGTTGTTGTTGTGATGTTTGTGAATTTTGATTGTTTGCTGGGATGGGGTTGCGTGCCACAACACGAAGTAATAAGGCGTGGGTTGTGGTGAGAAGGGTGGCCGAGGTAATAAGGGTGGCTGAGGTAATAAGGGGGAAAGTGATTGAAATCACTATTGAAATGAAAATATGAGAAAGTTGTGAAATCATTGATGTGAAAAATGTTGAGGGGGAAATGGAGAGATTGTAAACTTGTTTGTCTTGATTGTTTCCTTTCATGCATATTTGATTGTTGATTCCATTACTACTTGTTACTTGTATATGGTTTGAGTTTACTTAGGGCAAAGTTTGTTCATATATACCAGTACAATTCAAATGTACTAACGTCCCTTTTGCCGGGGGCGCTACATTCGTGTTATGATTGTAGGTGGATCCGGTAGCAGGTACTCCAGTCCACCGACCGTAGCTCCCCTTCACTTTCCGTCAGCTGCATTGGTGAGCCCCTTTCCTCTCGGGGCTCTGCGTGGCTCACGCCGCTTTTTATTTCGAAGTCTTGTTCTGGTTTTTGGTGTAAGGTATAGCTGGAGCCTTGTTACCGGCAAGTATTGTATCATCCTTTTGTATCCTTAGAGCCTCCATAGACAGTAAATGTGGGTTGTGAACTTATGTAAATATTTATTTTGTATATTGGGCGATGTAAGTTGTAAACCTCTTTAAGTAACCATGTATGTTTTGTAAAATGGTGTTTTAATTATAAATGGCTAATTCCTTTAATTAATGAGCAATGAAAATACGGGGTAACATGTGGGATAGGAAAGGCACCCAGGTCTGCTTGACTGGAGCTACCCGGTCGGCGCCGGTCATGTCCCTTGGTTTGGGGCGTGACAATACTAAAGCGTCAAAAACCCCTCTTCACTTCCAATTGCTTTCCTCTCCAAAGTTCTAATTCACGAATTCTCTCAAGAAATTAGCGATAATGTCAAACCCACAAGACAACCCTGGAGCTCCTCCATAGTCCACTCCCTCTGATTCAACTACCCCTCATCCACCTAGCACAACTCCCAAACCCAGGCTAAGAAGGTAAAAATGCATGCTCGAAAAATAGTAGCTTCTGGGGATCTTTCAAAGAAATTGAATGAGAAATTAAAGGCAAGCTAGGTCCAAGACTCTGAGTCTAACTCTGATTCTGAGTCGTACAAGTCTGCGAGTGAGGGGAAGGAACTGGGTTATCTGATTCTGAGAAGGCTCAAGAATCCCATTCTAAGGTAAGTTCTTCTTTGAATAAGAATTTAGAAACTAGGTTTATTCTGGTTGGGTCTATCAGGGATGCAGAGTTACCTGAGGTAAGAAGGAGTAGAGGTAAAAAGAAATCTAAAAAAGAACAAAAGAGAGAGGGTGAATTTGGTGAAGAGAGTGGAAAAGTGAAAGGAGTGGTTGATCATTCACCCACTATTGATTTGTCTGTACCTGCTATTTGTGGGTTGGTACAAGAAAATGTTGAAGAAAGTGGCAAGAAGTTAGGGGGAAGTGGTTCTGGTGAAGCTGCTGAAGGGTTAGTTAATCTAAGTTCATAGGGAGATGAACTTGGTTCATCAGTTGAAGAGACCCTAGCAGACTTTTTGAAAAAGGTAGGTACTAGTTATGATCCAAAAAAAGGAGAACATCCACACCAAAAGCCCTCAGTGCTCCTAAACCCTCCAAGAAAAAAAAGGCTTCCTTCCCAACACCTACTGAAACCCTTTTACCACAAGGAAGAGCCACAAGAAGCAGGGTGAAATAGAGTGAAGTTGATCTATAAAAGGCCTTAGCTGAAAGTAAGAAGAAAAGGATGAATAAAAAGAAAAGGGAAGGTTGTAGAGTCCTCAGAAGCTGTTGAAGTTGAGGAGATGGAACTGGTCCATCAGGATGAAATTAAACCAGTGGAAGTTCAGACCCCCAAGCCTAAAAAGCCCAAGACTTCTTCCAAGAAGTCATCCTCTGCATCTGAGACTGTTGAACCTTCATTATCCAAGAAGACAGGTTCTACAGTGAAAAGTAAACAAGTTCGAATTTCTGGAAGATGAGGAATGGAGTGTTGAAGAAGAAAACGAATCTAATGGTGAACACGACAAGCTTGCCAAGTTTGGAAAAAGGAAAATTTTAAAGGGTAGATTGTTAAAAGATTTGGTGGAACCAGGAATATTTCATTTGGTTGACACCTTAGCTACTCAGGGCTGGAAGGACATGGTCCTTCATATGGATGGGAGATTGGCCAGAAATCAAATTATTGAATTCATGGCAAATGCTAAAGTCAAAAGGGGCAGAGTTACAGGAAAAGTGAAAAGAGTTCAAGTGACCTTTGATGCAAAAAAACTAAGAGAGATCCTTGGCATACCCTGTGAAGGGTTTGATGACTATATGATCGCTACCAACTCCGCACTACTAATAAGTAGCAAGAGAGGAGCAAAATAGCTTTTACCCGATTTTGGGTCGGGTTTGATATCCACAAAGAGCTAAAATTAGAATCGGGTATCTATCTAGTTTAAGATTGCGTATGTGTTCTTAATTGCTATTCTATTCATTTTCGGGATATTCTTTATAATTCTACTTTTATCAAACTACAAATTATAAATTAAGCTAAGAGTTAAAATGCTACGAGTTGTTCAAATAGGTTTAAAAGGCACTAGGGTAGTGACTTCCGCCTAGGTGGTCAATTGACAGTTACTTGAGTCTAAGGCATGTTTGATATAATTGGGGAGTATGATATAACCGTTGCACTAATTTACCCACTCTACACTTCTTGGTGGTTCAAGTGATTTGCCCAATTGACTTTCTCAAGACCAATCAGGTATGAAAATTTGCACAAGCAACTTAGGGTTTAATTCGGGTATTACTCTCTCGAGTTTTAACCCTTTAATTGGGGCTATCAATCTCTTGAGTACGCCTAATTCATTGTTGGGCCAATTTCGGAGACTTAGGCTCTCTTTATCAAGAAGAGCTCAAGTCAAGTCAACAAAAACGAGTGTTTGCAACCACCAATTCAGAAATTAAACATGAAATTGGCCCAAATAACAAACACCCATAGTCAAATTAGCCCTAAATTACAAGACCCATCAATTACCCATACTAGGGTTGAGCCACAACCCTAGATTATGGGTTTAGCTACTCATATTCAAAGAAGAAAAACAAGAAATAGATGAAGATAAACACATGTTAATTAATTATTAAGATAAAAATAAAGATTCAATATTGCAAAGTAGCTAAAATTGCCCAAAATGGCTACAAGAAACGTTCCCACGAGGGCAGCTACTACTCTAAAATATCTGATATCCTAAAAATGGAAAAAGAATCTATTTATACTAGGCTGAAAAATCTTGACAAAAATGCCCCTGCAGGGTTAGTGCGGACCGCACAAAATGGACCGCAGTCCGTACTGGGCTTTTGACTTCAAAAATCTCACTCTCTGAACTTGGGCTCCGCGGACCGCACAGAATAGACTGCGGCCGCGGTGACTTCTAGTGTGGTCCACACAAAATAGACGACGAACCACACAGTCTTCAAAACTTCATCTTGCAACTTCTCTGAATCTCAGCTCTGCGGACCGCACAAAATGGTAGTGCGGCCGCATTTCCTTCAGTGCGGACCGCACAAAACCTAGTGCGGCCGCACTGCTTCTTAGCTTGGAATGCTGCTCTCTGAATCTCCCAATGCGGGCCGCACAAAGTGGTGTGCGGCCACACTAGGCATGTTCCGCCTGAGCTTGACTTGTCTTTGGCACTTGTGCAAGTTTCACTCTTTTTGAGCCGATCTTTGACATTTTGTCACTTTGTTGATCAAACCTGCAATCAAGCACAACTTGTGAGCCTTTTGGTACTATTTTGTATGAATATTTGATCAAAGAATAAGCAATAAGGGGTATAAAATGCGTCAAATTCCCTAGTTATCAACTCCACCAAACTTAAGATTTTGATTGTCCTCAAGCAAACAAAATAAGACCCACCCCTTAAGAGAATGTCCAAGAAAAATTTCAGCTATCCTAAAGTGACCTCAACTAGCCTCAATTGGGACTAACGATTGCCCTCAATACACATGAATCATTAACTCATTTACTCTTTTAAAACACCATGGATCAAGTGCGACACAAGAGCATCAAGAATTGACTCAACGCATCAAAGAACTCCTTTCTATTACTTTGGTCATTGTGGAACCCAAACTCACACCTCCTCAACTCTCCCTAAGCAATCCTCACCTTTAAGATAGTGGCCCTCAGAAAGAGAATAATGGAAATTCACTCATCTTTCTCAACAAAAAGCCACAAGTCCGGCTCTAAGCACCATATGCTTGCCCCTTATGTGAGTATCCACTAATGTAAGCTTCATTCAACTCAAGATCATATAAGGCATTTGTGGAGACATTGTAAAGGCTTTTGGTTCAGGGCAAGGAATGTTTTGGTCTAAGTAGGTTCCATCTTCCCTTAAGCACTTCTTTTGATTCATTTGGCATCCATTCACTTGACTCTTTGAGTTATTTCACTTTTTTCTAAGGGGTTAGAGAGACACATTGTCACTCTTTCTTATGCATTTCAAACATTTTCTCCTTTTTCAACTTTCCAAACCATTCATTCTTTGCTTTTCTTTGAATCCCTTTTTATTCTTTTTCACATTAAACTTTCTTTTTGTCTTTTTGTTTTTTTTCTTTCTTTTTCATTGCCTTTCCTTTTTTTATTTTTTGTGCCTTTTTACCACTTTGATGCAATCCTCGTCTCTCCCCCTAAACTTATACTTTTGCTATGTGGTAAAGGAAAGATAGGGTGCCAAGAGAGGGTATCTTTTGGAACGAGTATAGGCTTGTATCATGGTTCTTGAAAGAAAAAGGTCTAAGGCTCAAAAGGGTTAACTAGGGATCATATCACTGGTAGGCTATGGAATTGTTCAAACTATCATTTGGATCAAGGAGAGCCTATAATCATGTCTCAAGTCAAAATTCACTTAGGATTTCGCCTCAACAAACATTTAGGGCAAGTTTTAGACCAATGGCTCGGGACATGGACTTGCAATACGATTACTCAACACACAAGCTATGGGATTGCTAAATACAGAGAGTCGGGGGCCCACAATGACCTTAGATAATATTTAAGCTAGCAATGGTCCTGAAAAACCTCTTGTTGATTATCGGCCAACACAAGAGTCTCAAGGTCACGACTTTCACCATCCTCAACACAACAAATTGTCTTTGACCATAAGATCAAAGGCAAATGTGCTAGGCCCAAGTGAAGCTTTGCTCAAGGCACCCTTAACTACTAACTAGTCAAAACAAAAAAAAACGAACTCAAACACTTAAGAAGGTTGTCACGCCATCTATCATTGGGAAGAGCCACCCGGTTCACACAACACTCCACCTTTGGAAAGAACCGTGGCATTGAGAAAACCAAAGGCTTATTGCAAATTTCAAGAAAAGAAGCTACGAATCACAACTAAGAATCTAAAAACAAAAAATTTGTGGAAAGTAAAATAAATATATACAAGAGGGGATTTGTCGAATATACAATAGATGGGATGAGTATCTACAATGTAACATAACTTTATATACATACCCAAAGTAAGATAAAAGTGCGAAAAATGATAAAAATATATACAAACCAAAGATGAAAAATAAGGAAATCATAAAGAGTATCAAAAATATATAGAGTCATCCAAAATGTAGGGCCTACCCCCTCAAATGAAAGCTGGCATTGTCCCCAATGCCAACTAGTCTAAATAAAGTACCAAAAAGATAACAAAGAAGTATATAGAAGACTACCTATGTTTTGTCTGTCTGCATAGGCTTATGTGTGGTCCCTGGGTCCTCTCAGTGCTCGGGGACCTCAGACTGGTCCCATGTGTCCTGCTGCTCTACTACTGGGACCTGGGCCTGGACCTGGACAGGATCTATAGGTAGTGTATCATGTGGTTGACTGGAAGAGGTCTCCTGTGGGTCAGCCAGTTGGATGACTACATCATCTGCTCTGGGAATCATCCTCCTCCTCTTGGGAGGCCTCTGAGACTGCTCCGTCTGTAGATGAACTGCTGGTGGTGGGTCCTAGAGAAATAAGTCTAAAGGCAGGCGATCTACCTTCAGTCTGTCTACATCCAGTCTTAGCTCCTTCACGGACCCTTTGGAGGCCCGTGTCTTCCTTAGCTTCTTGTGCTCCCGAGCAAGCTCTTTGAGAGCCTTGCTATGTGAATCAACTGCCTTGGAAAGCGCTGCCTGAGTATCGAGGATCTTCTTCTGGTTGTCAAGTATCTCCATGATCGCATCCTCTATCGACTGTGGAACCTGTGGAGCTGGATGTGCCGACTGAGCCTCAACAGTGGTGGTCAAAATGGACAACTTGGATGAGGCAGTTTGCATCCAGTTGTTGATACTCATAAGTGCCTGGCTCAATCTGTGGGCAGTAATTGGATGGGCCCGGGAAGATGGAATCTCCGGGCCTGCTGAGGTGGATGGGCCAACATGAATGGCTATGGATATATATGGATCGGGAGGGATATCTGTGGAAGTAGAGGTAGGCTCAGCAGGAGCCACTACCACAACTGGTTCTTCAGACTGGACAATATCTCATCAAGAATGGAACAAGCTTTATCATACATCAATTTCATAAAATTACCCCCCAGCAAGTTGATTCACTATGTTGATTTGTAGTATTGATGCCCCGGTAGAAAGTTTGTTGCAATATATTCTCCGTCATGTCATTATTGGGGAATTCCTTCACCATCGTTCTATACTGCTCCCAAATCTCATGCAAAGGTTCCGTGGGCTCTTGCTTGAAGGCCAATATCTCATCTCGAAGTGCCGCCATATGTCCCGGTGAGAAAAATATAGCAATAAACTTATCCGCCAACTCATCCCAAGTTGTGATAGAATGGTTGGGAAGTCTCTCGAGCCAATCCAATACTTTCCCCCTAAGTGAGAATGGGAAAAGCCTCAACCTAAGAGCATCCTCGGACACATTCACTTGCTTGCTCCCCCAACATGTATCCACGAACCCCTTGAGATGTTTGTAGGCATATTGATCCGCAACGCCCATGAAATACCCACGTTGCTCAAGTAAGGTCAACATCACATCGGTTATTTAAAAATTTCCCGCTCGGATTTTGGGTGGGACAATAACATTTGCATAACCTTGGTTTGGGAGCACCTGAGGAACCACTCTTGGAGGTGGCGGAGGAGGGTCTGGAACGTTTTCATTAACATCGGCCGGGCAGCCCCGTCGTGGTCCAAGAGGTGCAAGAGGCACCTCTTCCTCTCCAATATCATCAACCTCCTCCCTCGCAAGCACATTTCCAAGAGTTTCATTAGCATTTAAAGCCATTTGGTACCTGAAATATCCGCACACACAAATTAGTAACAAGGAAGGAAAGACGAACAAAACACAGAACTAACTAAATAGATAGCCAAAACCGTTAGCTCTCCGACAACGGCGCCAAAAAGTGATCGCTACCAACTCCGTACTACTAATAAGTAGCAAGAGAGTGTCGCAATAGCTTTTACCCAATTTTGGGTCGGGATCGATATCCATAGAGAGCTAGAATTGGAATCGGGTATCTATCTAGTTTAGGATTGCGTATGTGTTCTTAATTGCTCTTCTATTCATTTTTGGGACATTCTTTATAATTCTACTTTTATCAAACTACAAATTATAAATTAAGCTAAGAGTTAAAATGCTACGAGTTGTTCAAATAGGTTTAAAAGGCACTCGGGTAGTGACTTCCGCCTTGGTGCTCAATTGACGGGTACTTGAGTCTAAGGCATGTTTGACATAACTGGGGAGTATGATATAACCGTTGCACTAATTTACCCACTCTACACCTCTCGATGGTTCAAGTGATTTTGCCCAATTAACTTTTTCAAGACCAATTGGGTATGCAAATTTGCACAAGCAACTTAGGGTTCAATTCGGGTAATACTCTCTCGAGGTTTAACCCTTTAATTGGGGCTATCAGTATCTTAAGTATGCCCAATTCATTGTTGGACCAATTTTGGAGACTTAAGCTCTCTTTCTCAAGAAGAGCTCAAGTCAATTCAACACAAACTAGCAAAAATTAAACATGAAATCGGCACAAATAACAAACACCTATAGTCAAATTAGCCCTAAATTACAAGACCCATCCATTACCCACACTAGGGTTGAGCCACAACCCTAGCTTATGGGTCTAGCTACTCATATTCAAAGAAGCAAAATAAGAAATAAATGAATATAAACATATATTAATTAATTACTAAGATAAAAATAAAGATTCAATGTTGCAAAGTAGCTAAAATTGCCCAAAATGGCTACAAGAGACGTTCTAACGAGCGCAGCTACTATTCTAAAATATCTGATACCCTAAAAATGGAAAAAGAATCTATTTATACTAGGCTGAAAAATCTGAACAAAAATGCCCCTTTGGGTTAGTACGGACCGCACAAAATGGACCGTGGTCCGCACTGGGCTCTTGACTTCAAAAATCTCACTTTGTGAAGTTGGGCTCCGTGGACCGCACAGAATAGACTACGGCCGCAGTGACTTCTAGATACGGCCCGCACAAAATAGACCGCAAACCACACAGGATTGAAAACTTCATCTTGCAACTTCTCTGAATCTCAGTTTTGCGGACCGCACAAAATGGTAGTGCGACCACATTGCCTTCTGTGCGGACCGCACAAAACCTAGTGCGGCCGTACTACTTCTTAGACTGGAATCCTGCTCTCTGAATCTCCCAGTGCGGACCGCACAAAGTGATGCACTGGGCCTGTTATGCCTGAGCTTGACTTGTCTTTGGCACTTGTGCAAGTTTCACTCCTTTTGAGCCGATCTTTGACATTTTATCACTTTGTTGATCAAACCTAGAATCAAGCACAACTTGTGAGCCTTTTGGGACTATTTTGTATGAATATTTGATCAAAGCATAAGCAAGAAGAGGTGTAAAATGCATCAAAATCCCTAGTTATCACTAACAAGGAAAAGGTGGCCTTGTTTGGACTCCCTTCCTATTGCCCTTGAAATAACCAGGAGGTTCTGTGATGTTGAAGATATAAATGAGGCTAGGGCTGTTCAGGAGAGTGAAATAAGGCCACAGCACAAAGTCATCTTTAAGTTTGTCAACAAGTGCCTATTGCCCTAGCAGGAGAGAAGGCATATTGTAAATTATATGGATTTGGGGTTGATGGAGTGCTTGGAAAGAGGAATGCTAATTAATTGGCGTGCAATCATCATCAAGTTGCTGGACAGGGTCATCATTGGCTTAAATGCTCATGCTACCCCCTATGGCTTTATTCTGACTACGATTCTGGATAGGTGCAATGTGCCGCTGAAGAAATGGGAAATGGTCTCAATAAAGGATCACATTGGCATTCTGATTGCTTGTGACTACTTAGTCAGTGACATCCCAAATGAACCCGGTTCATCCAAGAAGACTTCCATCAATAGTAAAGACGTGGCTCTTGTTCAGGAATGTGAAGCCAAGGATACTGAGATAGCTAGGCTCAAGGCTCGTGTGACAGAGGTGGAATCTGAGAGGGATTCTCTTAGAACTGATCTTACTAAGGAAAAGGAGAAGAATAATGGGATTCTTCATAATATGCTAAATCGTTTTCAAGCCCAAAACCAACCCTCTAGCTCCCCCAAGCCTTAGGAATTCTAGCTTTTGTCTCCTGAAACTATTTAGTACCTTCAGTGATCCGGATTAGGGATATTTATTTCTTTTTGCTCATGGTTTGATTATTTTTTGTTTTCTGGTTGTGGATTGTGGTAGCAACATATCTTCTATCAATGATATCTACTGTTTTTTCTCTTGATCAATGTGAATCTTTCCTTGATAGGTTAAATATATTTGCTAAATTACTGATGATTAATCCATGATTGCACTTGCAGTTGCCCCAGTGGCTATGAGTACTTATAAAAATTTGAGACTCACACTTTGTATGTAACTCTTCGATGATGCCAAAGGGGGAAGAGATATTTTGCTTAACATATTTTGAATAAGTGATATTTATAACCTAATTAAACTGGTCCTTGATGATAAGTGAATCGTCTAAACTTTGTATTGATGAATAAGATGAGTTCTTATAGGATCCAAGTAAGTAAAAAGCGCAAAGTTTGTCATCATCAAAAAGGGGGAATTCGTTAGCCCAAGAAGAGGTAAAGTTTTGAAGATTGACAAAAGAACTCAGTCATGGACTAGGTCCATCTTGAGAAGCACAGTCATGATCAACCTATACATGTGAGATGCACGTGAAGGAGATAAATCTAACTAATCAAGAAGCAATATCTCCTCATCTGATCAAAAAGGTTGCATATTGGATAAGGAGAGAAAGACTCCTTACATGAACATAACAAGGTTTAGGAAGAAGATAGTGTTAAATTTTGAGATCACAATGAACTCTTCTACGATAGAAGAGTAGTAATTGAATTCCAGTCCAACTTTGATTACTAATCCATTAAATATCAGTGTTGTTCTCTTTACAGGTAATGCACATAAGCAAAAGTTAAACTTAAATTGAAAGCAAAAGAGCAAGGTGATTTTGCAAGCAATTTATGTGCGATTCAAGCGCGCAATCCTGAAGCTACTTGAACAAGAAATAAGAACCAGTTCTAAGTGTCTGCCTTTTATTTCTAGTTCAATTGTACTAGGTGATTTTACATTGTACCTTTAAGCTTTCATAAAAGCAACTGTATTAGGTACTTAGAGTTTCAAGTTAGTGTTAACTTGAAGTTGTCGCAATAGTTGAGGCTGTGTGCCATAACGGGATTAGAGTTTATCCTTAGGTTTACAAAGAGTTTTGTAAATGCTGCTTTGGCTCGGTGATTTTAGTGGAAGTTTGGAAAAATCCTACTGAGTAGTAGGTCGTGGTTTTTTTCACCTTTTGAGCCAGGTGTTTTCCACATAAAAATCTCTGTGTTCTTTATTTTCTTTATTTATTATTTCGCAAATAGTAGTAGTTATTGGAATACATAGAAGAACCAAGTCTATCTATAGTTCAGTTAAGCAAAAATTGGGTACCACACAAATCACCCCTCCCCTCCCCTCCCCTCTTGTATGGTATTGATGTTTAAAACATCACAAATGACATATCAAAGCTATTCCAATTACCCGAGACAATCCGAATCCGATATAAAAAAGTCCACTCCCGGTCAAACTTTCCAAAAATCCAACTTTCGCCATTTCAAGCCAAATTCAACTACGGACCTCCAAAGCCCAATCCGGACACACTCCTAAGTCCAAAATCATCCAACAGAGCTAACTGAACCATCAAAACTCCAATCCGAGGTCAAATGCTTAAAAGTCAAACTTGGTCAACTCTTCCAATTTAAAGCTTCCTAGTTGAGAATTATTCTTCCAAATCAATTCCGAATAACCTAAAAATCAAAATCAGTGGCCGATCTACTCTATGGGTTATGGGTTCTTGAGCACCTATTACTTTTAGAGCCAAATACTGGTACTTATATAAAAAAACTAGTAAATTCATTAACTGAGCACCCAGTCTCAGTAGCAATTTTCAGATTAAAAATAGTTAAGTACCCACGATTTAGAAATTCTGGATCCGCCACTGATCAAAATCGACGATTCACACAAGTCATAATACATCATACGGAGCTACTCGTGCCTGTAAACTACCGAGGAAAGTACAACTGCTCAAAACGACCTATCGCGTTGTTATACAAGTGCCAATTCGAAACGTAATCTCTTGCATCGTTTTATTTGTGACTTTCTCATTTGATCTCGTTTTAATTTGCTTGTGATCACAACTGAATATTTTTGGATTATAAATTCAGGTATAACAAAACCCCCTGATATAAGGTATTAATAATGGATTGTACATGGAGAGAGGCGGGAAGAATAGGGAAAGAAGATAGGAGAGAAAAAAGGAAAAGGTTATAACAAAATCCCCGAATTTAAGGCACAAATAATGGATTGTATATAAATTGTGAGCATTCCTTGTTTAGGGCGGGTAATATACCAATTTAGGATAATTTTGATAAATAAATTTCAAATATTGTATAGCAAAAAATATTCCCAAATTAAATAGGTTCACCTGCATTGTTTTTTTTTTCAGGTCTTGAGATGAATTATTTAAGAGAAAAATGATTACCCTTTTCTTTTCCTTTTTTTTCTGGATTTACCTTTTTCTAATATATCAGAAAATAATTAATCAGAAAAGCTTTATTAGTTATTACATAAATTAAGTAAAAGCCGTAACGAAAATGACCTTGTGCTCTGATACAGAAGTAACAACTTGATGTGAATTATGAACTCATGTATTCTAATAATTTTAATGGACATGATTAATATCTGATCACCTTGTCAACCTATGCTTTTGAGCAGTATAGATTACCAATAATTTGGTCAAAGTGCACGTAAGTTATTCAAAAATATCAATATTAAAAAACAATTCAAATCGAAATTTCAAGTTCCCATATATATTACTTATTAGTTTTAGTGTACGTGTGTTGTTGTCACGACCCAATCTCCATACCCGGTCGTGATGGCACCTCTCGTGAAGACAAGGCCAGCCAACTAACCCAATTCGTTTCTCTACCACTAATTAACATAAATAGATGGAAAATGTAACTTAAAGAACATTAATTATCAATATTTTAGTCTAACTCAGTCCGACCGGGGTGTCACAAATCATGAGCATCTAGGAGGATCTTTATTACAATTTCAAAGTCTATAATACATAGAGTAAAAATCTGGAAATCAAGAAGAAGAAGAAACTTGGTGCCGCGAACGCCAGCAGTCACCTTCCTTAGCTACGATAGCAATACCTTCAATTCGCTATTAACCCGCTACCGGGTGAACAATACCTGCAACTGCACGCGAGGTGCAGGAAGTAAAGTGAGTACTTCCAACTTAGTGGTAATAAGAGCGAATAATATCTGAGCGATAAGAAAACACGTATGAGCACTCCAAAATGCTATAACAGATAGTACAACCCTTTTAGAAAAGTAGTAAAGCTGTAAAACCGAGAAAATCCTTTAGAAAATCTCAAGCTCAGTTAAAAATCTCTTTTCAAAATATGCCTTTTCAACAATTGCAAAAATAATTTCAACAAGTAGGAAATAATCAGAAGTCTGCCCCTCAGGCTCAGTATCAACCTCTCAGTACAGTATCAGCCCCGCGGGCTCACTCCCAACTCACAAAATACAACANACCACGTAGTACAAATAGGAATCAATGCATGAATGCAATGCAATGCACATGACCGCTGCGGCGTGTAGCCCGATCCATTTGGGTACCCTGCGCTCACTGGGGGTGTGTACAGACTCCGGAGGGGCTCCTACAGTCCAAGCGCTATAATACTGCGGCGTGCAGTCTGATCCACATATTATATCACTGCGGCGTGCAGTCCGATCCATATAATATACTATTGCGGCGTGCAGTCCGATCCAGTCATGTATATCTATATACTACTGCTACGTGCAGCCCGATCCATATCTCAGTCCAGTAATGCACATAAGCCCCTTGGGCAATAGTAAAATAGCAGTTCTCAACTCAAAACATCAGAAAAATATCATTTAAGTTTTCAAATCTTAGAAAGATGGCTGAGTTTGCAAAACAATATTTAGAACCTTGGACTGAGATCAAATAATATGCAACGTAATGCAAAAATAGTGATATCAATCCCTGAAGGATTCAAATAATCGGCACGAAGCCCAAAACATGGCAATCGGCCCAAATCATGATAGCATCAAGTAGTTTTCAGTCAATCACGCAGTAAAATCAACAACCGGGACGGACCAAGTCACAATCCCCAACGGTGCTCTACCCCACGCTCATACCTGGCGTACAAGTCACCACAATACAGCACTATGATGTGCAAAAATCTGGGGCTTCAAACCCTCAGGATATCATTCACAAGTATTACTCACCTCGAACTGCTGGAATTCCTCGCTCGCGACGCCTTTGCCCCTCAAATTGGACTCCACGTGCGTCGAATCTAACCAAAAGCAGAGCGAATACATTACAATATGCAAATGGGACAATGCCCAATCAAAAATAATCGAATTATAGCAAAAATCTCGAAACTAGCAAAACCCGAGCTCCGGGCCCGCTTCTCGAAAAATTATAAAACTTACATTAACGGATTTCGCGTCTCGCCGCGAGTCCATACATACCAAGAACTCCCAAATCCGAGCTCAAATGACCTATCGAATTCTAATTTGAAATATTAAAACTCAAGCCCTAGCTTAACCCCCTTTTCAATGGATTTCCACTAATTTCCATGTAAATTCTAACATAAACTTGAATAATTAGGCCAAGGAACTTACGTCCATTAGATTCTCAGTCAAAACCCTCGAAATTTCTCACCCAAAGCTCTCCAAGATGCTCAATAATGGAGGAAAATAACCTCCAAGTCGCGGATGAAATGCCATTTTTACAACCCTTCTGCCCAGGCCGATTTTCGCTTCTGCGGTCCCGCTACCGCTTATGCAGGACCGCTTCTGCGGCAATATTTCTGCTTTTGCGGTCTTCATTAACCTCCCAAAAATCCGCTTCTGCGGTTGGGAGACCGCACCTGCGGCTCCCGCTTCTGCACAAAAGGACCACTTCTGCGATCAAATTCAAAAATCCTCAGGACCGCTTCTGCGATCAAAACCCGCTCCTGCGATGTCCGCTTTTACGGATTTCCTTCCGCTTCTGCGGAAGTTGCCAAGCCCCATCCAGGACCGCTTATGCGACCCAATAGCCGCATCTGCGGAACCTCTTATGCGGTCCCTTTTTCGCAGATGCGGAAACAACAGAACCAGCAAATCCAAACCCGAAGACAAACTCAAAATTCTCCGTTTAACCACCCGAAATCACCCCGAGGCCCCCGAGACCTCAACCAAAAGCACCAACATGATCTATTCCCTTATTCAAACTTGCTCGAATCATCAAAACGCCATCGTTAACATCAAAATCATTGATTTTCATCAAATCAAAGCCTAAGTTCTTCAAGAACTTCTGAAATGTATTTCCGATCAAAAACCCAACCAAACGATGTCCGAATGACCTGAAAATTTGCAGACATATCCAAAATCACCTAATGGAGCTACAACAACTCTCGGAATTCCATTCCGATCCTCGGATCAAAATCTCACGTATCAACTAGAATTTGCCAAAATACTTACTTCGCCAAAATAGGCTAACTTCTTCACCGGACCTCTAAAATTACTTCCGATTGCGCTCCTAAGTCTTAAATCATCCCCCGAAACTAACCGAATCATCAGAATTTAATTCCGAGCCCTCTAACTCACAAGTCAATATCTGGTTCACTTTTCCAAACTAAGTCTTCCTTAAAGAGACTAATCTTCTCATTTCTTACCAAACTCTATCCGAATCACTTCAAATTCACCAAACACATATACTGAAACATGAGGAAGCATAAAACGGGGAAAATGGGACGGAAACGCATGAGACGACGGGTCGGGTCGTCACATCCTCCCCAACTTAAACAAACGCTCGTCCTCGAGCGTGCCCAGAGTCGTCCTAGAAGCCAACCAAGAACTGAATAGCCTTACCAGGCATATGCCCGGGGTGATCCCACGTCACCCTATCCCTTATAGGTCCGACAACAACAACATGGCTGAAATTACCCAATCCAGATTAGCCCATAAGTCACATAACTACTTTTTCACTTCTGAAACCATCAATACGATCAAACCTCGCACCTATACTTTGAATAGTCCCGAACCAGCTGTAATAACCCATACTCGCATCCTCAAATGAAATCACATGATATACCACATAATCCAGCACCTGCAATGATAACTTCTTTTCACAGCAGTTGTCCACAACAACCATATACCGATAGAAACCTCTTATTAGCTAAAGCCCCATTCCAACAATTCATATCCTATCAATGACAATGAAACACACAGCAAACCGTAACCATTTCTCAGATCAACCACTCATGAAACCACTTCCTTTTTGACTAATACCACAGCAGATTTCCGAGCCAAACCTCGATATAAATCCTCTAACCAGCCAAAATCACATCAGTTCGCATTTACTAATGACTCCAATGATCACCTCGAATTCAACGCACCACTCGGGTGATATGACAACCCATCACAAGACTAAGCCACAACTTGCATAATCCACGCACCAATGATGGGCGGTCTGAACATACTCAAATCATGACAAATGACTCAAACGAAAGAGTTGTAACTCAAATTCCTCGGTACCATCACAACCCAAGGCTGGTACCCCGTCCCACATCATAGAAATAGAATCCCCGAACCTACCCCGAAGGGCTTAATATCCACGTAGCCTCGCTACAATGCGCGATCTTATCCAAACACTGTTACACATGGAGAACATCAAGTCGCAATGCTCAAAAGGGAAAGCTACACACAGATTGATGTCTGAAACCAAGCAGTCCATCACATCCACGGTGAAGTAAGTAATATACACCATTCAATCCTGAAAGGACACAACCGATGCGCCATTCGCCGAGTAACACCCAATGCGGACTTTCTTCAAAACCTAGGAAGCAAGACATACCAAATAACATGTGGAAAACTATTCTCAACATCACACTGTTGCGGCGGGCAACCCGACCCAGATAACATACCCGTGGCGGCGTGCCACCCGATCCACACAAATATCTCACATAGGGAGATGCACATCGAGCCAAATTTGCTCATTATAACAAAATACCAAGCATCGGTTGTAAGCATGCTGAGTCCATAATGATATCTACTTATAGCGTTGTAAGTTACAAAACTCAAACACAATGAATCTCAATAGTACCGCACTATACGTGCCCACAGTCCAAAAAAATCATAACGCCCCACAGCACAGAAAAGAAACTCATAGATCTCCCCATATCACTAACAAGCTCAATAATGATAGATTCAACCTATCCCTCAACAATACATATCGGGGCCAACCAAGCCATCTCAATCTGAATACGTAGCCACATCGGCCTGCCAACGAACTCATTACCAAGAAGCCTGAAGCTGCTCCTTCCACTTTTTATAATTCCTGCCGGAGCCGTACGATACGGTGCCCGGTGCCAAATAAATGCTGAAATCCACAATCTCGCCCGATGTCATGCCCGGCCATAAGGAACGCATCCGAAAAAGTCCTTCAATGCCGGAACTGAACCAATGGTAGAAACCTCTATACTGACATCCGTCACAAAGGTCGAATTAAGGAAAGCAATTCTTCCCAGCTATCCGCTGATCTTTGGAATACCAACCATTATGCTATAACATAATCCGATGCACCTCGCCACGCAACCGGTGGCATTTTCCGACATAGCCCATAGCACAATAGTATAGAACAACCCACATTGCGACAACCAGTCTACAGCTCAGCATCTTATACAAAATCTAGTGTGCCCACAAAGAAAGACCCACTCGGGCCTCCAATCCCAATAGCCGCTAACGGTACCAATACACACTATCCACATAGAACACAAATTACTATGCCTGATCACAAGTTCTGCAGTATAAATACATATTACCCCTCAGTACAGTATCAGCCCCGTGGGCTCACTCCCAACTCACAAAGTACAATATCAGCCTCTCGGGCTCACTCCCAACTCACAAAGTACAACATCAGCCTCCTGGGCTCAGCACTCCTTAACATGTAACACCAGGGTATCTGGTCAACAAGGCAAGTAATAGCATGTATGCCAATGATATGTGAGTGCCAAAAATCATGCCACGTAGTACAAACAGGAATGAATGCATGAATGTAATGTAATGCACATAACCGCTGCGGCGCGTAGCCCGATCTATTTGGGTACCCTGCGCTCACTAGGGGTGTGTACAGACTCTGGAGGGACTCCTACAGCCCAAGCGCTATAATACTGCGGCGTGTAGTCCGATCTACATATTATATCATTGCGGCGCGCAGTCCGATCCACATACTATATCACTGCGGCGTGCAGTCCGATCCATATAATATACTACTGCGGCGTGCAGTCCGATCCATGCATGTATATCTATATACTGCTGCGGCGTGCAGCCCGATCCATATCTCAGTCCAGCAATGCACATAAGCCCCTTGGGCAATAGTAAAATAGTAGTTCTCAGCTCAAAACGTCAGAAAAATATCATTTTAGTTTTCAAATCTTAGAAAGATTGCTGAGTTTGCAAAACAGTATTTAGAACCTTGGACTGAGATCAAATAATATGCAACGTAATGCAAATACAGTGATATCAATCCCTGAAGGATTCAAATAATCGGCACGAAGCCCACAACATGGCAATCAACCCAAATCATGATAGCATCAAGTAGTTTTTAGTCAATCACGCAGTAAAATCAAAAACCGGGACGGACCAAGTCACATTCCCCAACGGTGCTCTACCCCACACTCATACCTGGCGTGCAAGTCACCATAATACAACACTATGATGTGCAAAAATCCGGGGTTTCAAACCCTTAGGATATCATTCACAAGTATTACTCACCTCGAACCGATGGAATTCCTCGCTCGCGACGCCTTTGCCCCTCAAATTGGCCTCCACGCGCGTCGAATCTAACCAAAACCAGAGCAAATACATTACAATATGCAAATGGCACAATGCCCAATCGAAAACAATCGAATTATAGCAAAAACCTCAAAATTAGCAAAACCAGAGCCTCGAGCCCGCTTCTCAAAAAATTATAAAACTTACATTACCGGATTTCTCGTCTTGCAACGAGTCCATACATACCAAGAACTCCCAAATCCGAGCTCAAATGACCTATCGAATTCCAATTTGAAATATTAAAACTCAAGCCCTAGCTTAACCCCCTTTTCAATGGATTTCCACCAATTTCCATGTAAATTCTACCATAAACTTGAATAATTAGGCCAAGGAACTTACCT
>MU670366.1:186545-203835 GCA_026770625.1 Nicotiana glauca
CGGGCTCAACACTCCTTAACATGTAACACCAGGGTATCTGGTCAACAAGGCAAGTAATAGCATGTATGCCAATGATATGTGAGTGCCAAAAATCATGCCACGTATTACAAACAGGAATGAATGCATGAATGCAATGCAATGCACATGACCGTTGCGACGCGCAGCCCGATCCATTTAGGTACCCTGCGCTCACTGGGGGTGTGTAAAGACTCCGGAGGGGCTCCTACAGCCTAAGAACTATAATACTGCGGCGTGCAGTTCGATCCACATATTATATCACTGCGGCATGCAGTCGAATCCATATAATGTACTACTGCGGCGTGCAGTCCGATCCATATAATATACTACTGCGGCGTGCAGTCCGATCCATACATGTATATGTATATACTGCTGCGGCGTGTAGCCCGATCCATATCTCAGTCCAGCAATGCACATAAGCCCCTTGGGCAATAGTAAAATAGCAGTTCTCAGCTCAAAACGTCAGATAAATATCGTTTAAGTTTTCAAATCTTAGAAAGATGGCTGAGTTTGCAAAACAGTATTTAGAACCTTAAATTGAGATCAAATAATATGCAACGTAATGCAAAAACAGTGATATCAATCCCTGAAGGATTCAAATAATCGGCACGAAGCCCACAACATGGCAATCAGCCCAAATCATGATAGCATCAAGTAGTTTTCAGTCAACCACGTAGTAAAATCAACAACCGGGATGGACTAAGTCACAATCCCCAACGGTGCTCTACCCCACGCTCATACCTGGCGTGCAAGTTACCACAATACAGCACTATGATGTGCAAAAATCTGGTGTTTCAAACCCTCAGGATATCATTCACAAGTATTACTCACCTCGAACTAGTGGAATTCCTCGCTCGCGATGCTTTTCCCCCTCAAATTGGCCTCCACTCGCGTCTAATCTAACCAAAACCAGAGCGAATACATTACAATATGCAAATGGGAAAATGCCCAATGGAAAACAATCGAATTATAGCAAAAACCTCGAAACTAGCAAAACCCGAGCCCCAGGCCCGTTTCTCGAAAAACCAAAAAACTTACATTACCAGATTTCTCGTCTCTCCACGAGTCCATACATACCAAGAACTCCCAAATCCGAGCTCAAATGACCTATCGAATTCCAATTTGAAATATTAAAAATCAGGCCCTAGCTTAACCCCTTCTCAATGGATTTCCACCAATTTCCATGTAAATTCTACCATATACTTGAATAATTAGGCCAAGGAACTTACCTCCATTCGATTCTCAGTCAAAACCCTCGAACTTTCTCGCCCAAAGCTCTCCAAGATTCTCAACAATGGAGGAAAATAACCCCCAAGTCGCGGATGAAATGCCATTTTTACAACCCTTGTGCCCAGGCTGATTTTCGCTTCTGCGGTCCCGCTTCCGCTTATGCGGGACCGCTTCTGTGGCAATATTTCCGCTTTTGCGGTCTTCATTAACCTCCCAAGAATCCGCTTATACGGTTGGGAGACCGCACTTGCGGCTCCCGCTTCTGCGGTCAAATTCAAAAATCCTTAGGACCGCTTCTGCGATCAAAACCCACTCTTGCGATGTCCGCTTTTGCGGATTTCCTTCCGCTTCTGCGGAAGTTGACAAGCCCCATCCAGGACCGTTTATGCGACCCAATAGCCGCATATGCAGAACCGCTTATGCGGTCCCTTTTCCGTAGATGCGGAAACAACAGAACCAGCAAATCCAAACCTGAAGCCAAACTCAAAATTCTCCGTTTAACCACCCGAAATCACCCCGAGGCCCCTGGGACCTTAACCAAAAGCACCAACATGATCTATTACCTTATTCAAACTTGCTCGAATCATCAAAACGCCGCTGTTAACATCAAAATTCTCGATTTTCATCAAATCAAAGCCTAAGTTCTTCAAGAACTTCCGAAATGCATTTCCTATCAAAAACCCAAACAAACTATGTCCGAATGACCTGAAAATTTACAGACATATCCAAAATCACCTAACGGAGCTACAAAAACTCTCAGAATTCTATTCCGACCCTCGGATCAAAATCTCACCTATCAACCGGAATTCGCCAAAATACTTACTTCGCCAAAATAGGCTAACTTCTTCACCGGACCTCCAAAATTACTTCCGATTGCGCTCCTAAGTCTTAAATCATCCCCCGAAACTAACCGAATCATCGGAATTCAATTCCGAGCCCTCTAACTCACAAGTAAATATTCGGTTGACTTTTCCAAATTAATTCTTCCTTAAAGAGACTAATCGTCTCATTTCTTACCAAACTCTATCTGAATCACTTCAAATTCACCAAACACATATACTGAAGTATGAGGAAGCATAAAACGGGAAAAACGGGACAGAAATGCATGAGACGACGGGTCGGGTCGTCACAGTTGCACGTGTGTATCACGTCAATTCATAAAAATATGTATAAAAAGTAACAAATTATTGTACGTATATTCCATACCATTGAGTATACAACTTAAAAGATTACGTAAAAACTACTAAATATTATTTTGATCTATAAAATAAATAATTATATAAATAAGGGTAAGTTTTTTAAAATATTGGAGTTAATCGATTTAGCAATCTTAATAAAAGAATAACTTTCGGCCCACCTATTTCTGACATCTTATTTAAGTTATACCTCCAATTCACGAAGTTAAGTGATTATCTTCTTTTTTGCGCGATTAATTACCGGAATTTATTATAAAGAAAGTAATAATATGATTATAATAATAATTTATTCATCTTTTATATTTTGTTAGAATTAACGTGGAAAAAATCTTTATATTTGATTAGAATTAAGAAGAATATTGAGAAAATTGTACATTATTTTAGTTATATAAATATAGATGACCAAATTAAGAATATCTTACCTTATTTCCAATGAGTTGTATATTTATGTTTCTTGTTTGTTCCATTTCTTTTCTCTATTATTTTTCACAAAACTAAACTTTTAGAATTATTCATAGTAGTATAAATTGTTATGGTCAGTTAAGAGTTATAGGTAGTCAAACTAAGGATTATATGTTTAATTCTTTAATGATAGACTATAGTAGGTTGTATATATAGTTTTTCATTATTTTTTCATATTTTTCTCCCATATTGGTTAAAATATTATCTTTTACAATTACTCATTGTACTATATAATTTTTGTCACGATCCGGATTTTTTACCATCGAGAGTCGTGATGGCGCCTACTGTCGGAGCTAGGCAAGCCATTCCATACAACATTTCTACTGCTTTGTTTTAAATAATTATAATAAACTGAAATGATAATCAAATGCGGAAGACTTATAAATACTTAATTAACTGCAAATGGAAAAATGCGAAAGTTTTCAAAATTCACTTCTACCCAGTACCTGGTGTCACTACTCACGGACTACTACAGAATACTACAAACAAGTCTGGAAAAGAAATATATAGTGTTTGCCTGATACAAGATGAACAAACAAAAGTAAAGAAAGGGACTTCGGCCTGCGAACGCCAGCTAGGCTACCTCGAGAGTCCCTGGACTGAAGATAGCTCCCAGAAAATCCTACCGCTGCGGTCCGTAAGCTGCGTCCTGATCTGTGCGCAAAAAGGCACAGAGTCTAGCATCAGCACAACCGACCCCATGTGCTGGTAAGTGCCTGGCCTAACCCCGGCGAAGTAGTGACGAGGCTAGACAGGACCTACCGAAATCAACCTGTGCAAATATCTATATATATGTACAAACAATGGAAATAACAACAAGGAAATACCAAAAACAAAGGCAAAAAGGGACATGCTCGGGGAGATACAGTAAAGAACAAATCCACAGATATAACAATGTATCCATCTCAATACTATAACTCGTATAAATATATATGTCTAAGTGGACGGCGCGCCACACGATCCCATTTATCAGTTCATAAGAGGTCGGCGTGCCACACGATCCCAATTCATAATTCATACGTGGTCGGCGTGCCACAGATCCCAATTCATAATTCATAAGTGATCGGCGTGCCACACGATCCCATATTATAATTTATAAGTGGTCGGCGTGCCACACGATCCCATATTATAATTTATAAGTGGTCGCCGTGCCACACGATCCCATATTATAATTCATAAGTGGTCGGAGTGCCAGACGATCCCATATTATAATGAATAACCCTAATAATCTCTCCAAAGGAGGTCCCATTAGGGAAAAACAACAACCTAACAGTTAAACCCGGCAAGGGTACAGCTAACAGCCCAACTATCCCGGCAAGGGAGAATTCAATAGTAATAGTCTACTCATCCCGGCAAGGGAATCATTTCTTCACAAACTCTTTTAGTTCATTTCGTTCTTATCCAACACTTTACATGGAAGTTATCAATTTAACAAGACAGTTGTGTCATATCTTTCGAATTAAAAGCATTTACGACTCACGGTCATGCTAGACACCGGTGTATAGATACTCGTCACCATGCCTATACACCGTACTCGATCATTTAGCAAATAGCAATCAAAGCACTCTAATACTATTCCCTCAAGCCAAAGTTATATCAAACACATACCTCGGTCCGAAAATAGCAATCAAGCCTCTAAAACCGCCTTTCTTCTAGAATCCAACTCCAAAACAACGATATCTAGCCATAATTAGCTCAATATTATCAATAATGGCTCCTAGAAATGAATTTCCTATCATTCTTCCAAAAATACCAAAATCCGACTCCCGGCCCACATGGTCCAAACTCGAGGCTCGGACCAAAACCCAATCACCCATAATCCCATGAGTTCAAATATGTAATTTATTTTAAGATTCGACCTCGAATTGAGGTTGAATTGCCCAAAATCCCAAAAGCCCTAGTTCTACCCAAATCCCCCATTTTCTACCTTGAATTCATGCTTTAGGGCTAGGAAGTTAAAGATTAATGGAAGAAATTAACAGGAAACGGAGTTAAGAATACTTACCCAAGAGATTATGGAGAAGGAATGGATGAAAATCGTCTATGAAGGGTCTTAGGGAAGAGCTCGTGTGAAATAATGGGAAGAAACCCGAAGTGAACGCTGTTCTGGAATTTAAATAATTCGCTGGGCAATTACCCTTCGCGTTCGCGTGGTTGGGACGCGTTCGCGAAGGGCTGATAGGGCAAAGCATCGCGGACGCGAGAGTGAAGTTTGCGAACTCGTACAGTGAAAGGGGGCTAGGGTCTGGCCGGCTTATACGCGAACGCGAGGTGGAGCTCGCGAACGTGAGGTGGAGCTCGCGAACGCGAAGAAGGGGTTTGGCAGAACTACGCAAACGCGGTAGGTCTTCCGCGAACGCGAAGAAGACTGGGCATAAGGCATCGCGAACGCGTACCATCATCGTGATCACGAAGGGAAAAGGGCCTGTGCAAAAATTGCAGAATTTCTGATGTGTTCTAAGTGTAAAAACATCCCGAACCACCCCCGAAATCACTCCCGAGCCCCCGGGGCTCCCAACCAAACACACACACTAACTCAATAACATCCTACGAACTTAGTCGAGCGATCAAATTAGCCTAAAAAAACATCAAATTCAATGAATCAAACTCCAAAAATCATCATTTCCCATTTCAAAGTTCATAAACCTTAACTTTAGATATTTAGGTCCGAAACACGTCAAACGACGTCCGATTTCGACCAAATTTCAGAGAAAGCGCTTAACACTCATTTAAGACCTATACCGGGTGTCGGAACCAAAATACGAGCCCGATACCTGTATTTTCTAACTCATTTTCATTTCCATTTTTCCTTAATAATTTCAGAAAACAATTTAACAAAAAAATTCTTTTACCCGGGTTTTGGACCTCGGATTTCGACTCCGGGCACATGCACGAGTCCCATATTTTTCTACGAACCTCCAGGGACCGTCACATCGCAGGTCCGAGTCTGGGTCCGTTAACCCAAAATGTTGACCAAAGTCAACTTTATCAATATTAATTTCATATTTCTTCAACGTTTTCACAGAATTCACATATTTTAACATAAAAACTTTCCGGCTTCGCGCCCGGACTGTGCACGCAAATTGAGGCAACTAAAATGAGGTTTTCAAGGCCTCGGAAGTGCGGAAAAAGGGAGAAATACGGTAATGACCCTTTGGGTCGTTACATTCTCCACCTCTAAAACAACCGTTCGTCCTCGAACGGACAAAAGAAAGAAGTAACTTTGTCAGGAAATAGATGAGGGTAACGGCTCCGCATATCAGACTCGAACTCCCAGGTCGATGCCTCAGGAGGCTGACCTCTCCACTAAACACGCACTGAAGGAAAACTCTTCGACCTCAACTGTCGAACCTGCCGGTCTAGAATAGCTACCGGCTCCTCCTCGTAGGACAGATCCTTGTCCAACTTGACAGTGCTGAAATCTAACACGTGGGTAGGATCTCCGTGATACCTCCGAAGCACAGACACATGAAACACTGGATGCACAGCTGACAAGCTAGGTGGCAAGGCAAGCCTATAAGACACCTCTCCCACGCGATCAAGAATCTCAAATGGGCCAATGAACNCTTGCTCACCAACCATGAAAGCAACATCCCTGACCTTGCGATCTGCATAACTCTTCTGCCTAGATTGAGCTGACCGAAGTCTGTCCTGAATGATCTTGACCTTATCCAAGGCCTCATGTACTAGATCTGTACCTGATAACCGTGCCTCTCCCGGCTCAAACCATCCGTCTGGGGACCGACACCGCCTACTATACAACGCCTCATACGGAGCCATCTGAATGCTGGACTGGTAGCTGTTGTTGTAGGCAAACTCTGCTAAAGGCAAGAACTGGTCCCAGAGCCTTCAAAATCAATAACGCAGGCTCGGAGCATATCCTCAAGAATCTGTATAGTCCTCTCGGACTGATCGTCCGTCTGGGGATGAAATGCTGTACTCAACTGGACCTGGGTGCCCAACTCCTGCTGTACCGCTCTCCAAAAATGCGAGGTAAACTGCGGACCCCTGTCCGAAATAATAGATATAGGCACCCCATGAAGGCGAACGATCTCTCTGATATAGATCGCAGCATATCTCTCGGACGAATAGGTGGTGGCAACTGGAATAAAATGCACTGACTTGGTCAGCCTATCAATAATAACCCATATAGCATCAAACTTCTTCCGAGTCATCAGAAGGCCAGTAACAAAATCCATGGTAATTTTATCCCACTTCCTCTCGGGAAGCTCAATCCTCTGAAATAAACCACCGGGCCTCTGATGCTCGTACTTAACCTGCTGACAATTCAGACAACGAGCCACATATGCAACAATGTTTTTCTTCATTCTGCGCCACAAATAATGCTGCCTCAAATCCTGATACATCTTTGTGGCGCCTGGGTGAATAGAATACCAAGAACTGTGGGCCTCTGCTAAGATCAACTCCCGAATACCATCAACATTGGGCATACAAACTCGCCCCTGCAATCTCAATGCACCATCATCTCCCAAGGTCATTTTCTTGGCACCTCCCCGCTGTACCGTGTCTCTCAGGACACACAAATGGGGATCATCAAACTGCCGCTCCCGAATACGCTCCATCAATGACGAATGAGCAACCGTGCAAGCTAACACCCTGCTAGGCTCAAAAATATCCAATCTCACAAATCGATTGGCCGAGGCCTAAACAGCTAAAGCAAGCGGTCTCCGGCTGACCGGAATATAGGCAAGACTACCCATGCTGGCGGACTTCCTACTCAATGCATCGACCACCACATTGGCCTTCCACGGGTGGTATAAGATAGAAACATCATAGTCTTTCAACAACTCCAACCACCTCCGCTGCCTCAAATTCAACTCCTTCTGTTTGAACAAGTATTACAAACTCTTGTGATCAGTGTATACCTCACACGTCACACCGTATAAGTAATGCCTCCAAATCTTCAAAGCATGAACAATGGCTGTCAACTCTAGATCATGGACTGGGTAATTCTTCTCGTGGATCTTCAACTGCCTCGAAGCATAAGCAATGACCCTACCATCCTACATCAATACTGCGCCAAGCCCAATACGGGAAGCATCACAATAAACTGTATAAGGCCCTGAACCTGTGGGAAAAACCAATATCGGTGTCGTAGTCAGAGCTATCTTGAGCTTCTGAAAGCTCTCCTTGCACTCGTCTGACCACCCGAACTGGGCACCCTTCTAGGTCAACCTGGTCATCGGGGCTGCTATAGATGAGAATCCCTCCACAAATCGACGATAATAACCTGCTAACCCCAAGAAACTCTAAATCTCAGTAGGTGAAGCTGGTCGAGGCCAATTCTTGACTGCCTCAATCTTCTCCGGGTCCACCTGAATACCCTCTGCTGATATGACATGACCTAGGAATGCAACTGAACTCAACCAAAACTCGCACTTTGAGAACTTGGCGTACAACTGACTATCCTTCAGAGTCTGAAGAACCACTCTGAGGTACTGCTCATGCTCCTCCTGACTGCGGGAGTATATCAAAATGTCGTCAATGAATACAATCACAAATAAATCCAAATAGGGTCTGAACACTCGGTTCATCAACTCCATAAATGTTGTCGGGGCATTGGTCAACCCAAATGACATGACCAAAAACTCATAATGCCCATACCGAGTGTGAAATGCTGTCTTAGGGACATCAAACGCCCTAATCCTCAACTGATGATAACCAGACCTCAAATCTATCTTCGAGAACACCCTAGAACCCTGGAGCTGGTCGAATAAATCGTCAATCCTCAGCAGTGGATACTTGTTCTTTATCGTCACCTTGTTCAACTATCGGTAATCAATGTACATCCTCATCGACCCATCCTTTTTCTTCACAAATAACACTGGTGCACCCCAAGGTGATACACTGGGTCTAATGAAACCCTTATCAAGCAAGTCGTGAAGCTGCTCCTTCAACTCTTTCAACTCTGGCGGGGCCATACGATATGGCGAAATGGAAATAGGCTGAGTTCCCGGAGCCAGATCAATACAAAAATCAATATCCCTATCGGGCGGCATACCCGACAGGTCTGAAGGGAAAACCTCGGGGAACTCCCGAACAATAGGAATAGAGTCGATAGATGGAACCTCTACGCTGGAGTCGCAAACATACGCCAGATATGCTAGACACCCCTTCTCGACCATACGTCGAGCCTTAACATACGAGATAACACTACGGGTGGCATGACCTGGGGTCCCTCTCCACTCAAGTCGGGGCAAATCTGGCAAGGCCAAGGTCACGGTCTTGGCATTACAATCTAAAATAGCATGATACGGGGACAACCAATCCATCCCCAATATAACATTGAAGTCCACCATATCTAAGAGCAATAAGTCGACACAGGTCTCAAGACCCTCAAATACTACCACACATGAACGATGTACTCGGTCGACCATTGTGGAATCACCAACCGGTGTGGACACATATACAGGAATACCCAAAGCCTCACTATGAATAACCAAATAGGGTGCAAAATAGGACGACACATATGAATATGTAGATCCCGAATCAAATAACACCGAAGCACCTCTATCAGAGACCAAAATAGTACCTGTAACCACAACATCTGATGACTCGGCCTCTGGCCTGGCTGGCAAAGCATAACAACGGGGTTGGCCCCTGTCACACCTCCTTTTTCCGCTTAAGGCTTTACTACACCCCGGGGAAGGGTATAATAAAAAAGGAATTTTTCCACTTAAAGGACAATAGAAACAGGATTCATTTTATTTAAGATTCAGGGTCACCACTTGGGAAATTTATGGTGTCCCAAGTCACCGGTTTGAATCCCGAATCGAGGAAAGGGTTTGACTCTATTTAACAGTCGCGAACCAGAAATTCGGGTAAGGAATTCTGTTAACCCGGGAGAAGGTGTTAGGCACTCCCGAGTTTCGTGGTTCTAGCACGGTCCCTCAACTGCTATATTTGGCTAAAATATTTGATTTTGATACATGTTATCCTATTTGTGCAATTTTAGAATTAATTACCGCTTTTTATCAAATATTATTTTTTAAAGAAAGTGAACGTCGTTTAAGAAAATGTTTTCGGATCACGTCACATGAAATGCACCCGGATCCTCGACACAATCTTATTCAACGTTTTCAGATTTGGGTTGCATGAAATGCACACCCGTATTAGGAAGGTAATATTAATTAAAACGTGCCTAAAGCGACTACGTGTTGTTATCTTTTGGGAAGGCCGTGAAATTCACTAAACGGCTCGTCCCGAATACTAAGTGTTTTTGAATTAAGTAATTAATGAGGACCCCACAATTATGTATTTAATTCGGCAAGGCTCGTATCATTTTATTATTAAAAGGGCAAGCCTAGAGCAACTATATTTTCTTCTTTTTTTGTCTCTAAAAGAGAAGAAACGGATCTCAATTAATTCACACTAAAATTCGGATCTTAAGTTCAAGTCCGGGTTCAAACAAAAGGGATAACCTTTTAGCTTGAATCCGCTACCTAACTCGAAACCTGAATTTATTACTAAATCAATTTTCTGTTTGGTAAGATTAGCATTAACTAATAACCACAAGTCTAGGCCCTTTGCAGGATGGCCCAAACGGAGGAAAACAGACTCTTATTTGACTGGGCCTGTTAATGACACAACTGGGCCCAATATTGGTAAACATTTTTCAAAGTCTGATTTTCGCTTTAACACATTAACAAATGGAACAATTATACTACAACAACCACTGGACTGGCCATGTTGACTCATACGTTGAGTCAGAACAATCTACCCAATATTTCAATGTTTCGACTAATTTTAAGTCTGAATTTCACGTTTAAATCTGGATTTGTATACCTTTAATAGAGCGAATGCTAGTGTTTCGAACTTAATACCAAAATTGTGCTAAATCCCTCGCAAGTCATTGGTAAATTCCTTTGGACCTAGATTTAATTGCAACTCAACACCTATTAGTGCAACACCAAATTTTATGCAAAATAGAGTTTACTAAAGCTGTAATAAACCACTACATTAGACAAATGGCTATTTATACAATCTAAAGAGGCTAAGCTAATAATTGTTGAATCTACTGTATCTATACTAAACAGTTTTACCAACGCAATTACACAAGCAGTTTTAGAAATGGCTATAGCTAATTTTACTCGTAAAACAGAACATCAATTACAGTTCATGATGTACTGTTATTTCAAATTAAGCAAATGTCCAATTAACTATTACAAATTATAAATATGATTATCCAGACAACACTACGAATGGAGCAACAATGCATATGAATTCTCTGATATTCTTCCCCAAAATAGCACTCATACATATGGCTTTCATCTTCGCAACACTTGAAATGCTTTAAAAATGTACCTGGAAACAGAATTTTAATGGAAGAAGGAGGAGATCAGCAGCAGTGATTAATTGCAGCAACAGATCAGCAATCATATACCAGCAGAGAATCAAACAACTCAAATAAACTCAATGAGCTTGAAATTGAGCCAATTATTTTGAAGAAACAATCACACAACACACTAATTCAGGAAGCATCAATCGAGCTCGAAATTGAAACCATAAAGTTTAGTAAAATTTTAGCAATTCAAATCCTGAACTAAGAAGCTCAATTAACAGCCGCACTTGAAATTAGAATTACAAATGTTAATGAAACAGTGTTTTCCTTTGGATTTTTCTACTGCTGTTGGATTTTTGAAGGTTTTTCAGATATAGAATAGAGAATTAAGATTTGAAATTTTTTTTCAGATCTGAAGTTTGGAAGATATTTTTTGGGGGAATTTTGGGGTGCCAAACTTGCAAAACAAGGCAGAATGACTACCTATTTATAGACACAATTGGGAGGGAATTTCAAATTTTTATTTTACCTTTTAGTCCCTATGTTATTTCTGTTTTTCACCTCTTATTTCTGACTTGTCTTACAAGTTACTACACCTAGTTTATTAAAACTTATACTAAATCCCATTCTATAAGGTTCTAGTTGCATCTATCATGTTCCTATCCCTTTGAAATACCTATTCTACCCTCACTTGCATTCTAAAAATACCAAATTTGATTAAACTACCCTTTTTCATTACCCAAATTGCCCTTCAGCTAAGCTGTAATTACCATTAAACTATTTTGCCATTCCAAAAGTGCCCCCACTTTACTCTTAGAATTACCAACCTTATCTTATCCCAATCAGCTATAACCAATCCTAATTAATACCAATTATCACTAACTGTTTTAACCATTAATAGGACCTCTTAGGCAGAATCAAGAACTAAATTCGAATCTGATTCTAAGAAACGAAACAAACTGTAATATCCTGTTAGTCAATTAATCAGGAATTTGAGTTAAAATTGCACTTAATCGCAAACTAAGCTCACATCAACAGAATACTTCAAACGTTTTACTGAAACAGTGCTCAATAATAGAAATGAAAAACAGCACTCAACGATTATTAATTTCAAATAACCCTAAGTCTATACTATTAAACAATTACATACAACATCCTGGAACTTACGAAACAAGTAAAGGTAATAAAGAAAAACAGAGAGATGAGAATGAAGTGACAAAACGAGGTAAAAAGAAGAAAGAAGAAAAAGAAATGAGAGGCAAGACGAACAGAGTATACAGAAAAGGGAAAATACCTAATCGTCGGACTTAAACTAACAAATCAAAATTAGCGATGAAACTTGACCAGTTGACGGCGGAGACGGTTATTTGATGACCTCCAACCAGATTCCATGGAAGATGATGACATTTTTGTAAAGGGGGCCTTAAGGCGGTGCGAGGGTATGAATTTGGTGGCGTTCTATGGTGGCGCCGCCACCCCAAGGCAGTGGAAAAAGGGCGACGGACTCTAGGGTTAGGGGATTTTGGAGCCTTGCAGTGGGATTCGAGAAAAGAGGGTTGATGATTTGAATAGAGGAGGAGAGGAGGAACATTTTGGTGCAATTTTGGTTGGAAACGGAGGCCCGCCGCCGTGAGCGAATTCCGGCAAGCAGCGTACGGTGGTCGATGGCGGCGATTTACAGGAGTGTACGAGGAAGGGGTCTAATGTCTAGGGTTCTTCTCGTAATGTTTATTATATATTTGTTTAATGACATAACTCATATGGACCGTTGGATGAGGGTAATTGATGGCTGGGATTTAACGATTTAAACGACGTCGTTTTGCATACTTCATGAAGCGGACCGGATCAAGGAATTAATCTAGGCTAGATTTGGGTGGATATTAGCCATTTGGGCCAGCAAAACGAGAGCCCGATTTGACTGTCTTATACAAACAATTTCCTTGAATTTTTCTTTTTCTTTTCCCCTTGTTTTTTTTTCTTTCTTTTTAATTCTTGTATTTTTGCATTCATTTTCATTTTTTTGTATTTTTATATTTTTACTTTGTATTATCTGATTTTGTAAAAGTTAAACAAAGCCTAATAAAACTATTTAACTTCTAAAAAATCAATTATCAATTAAAAAAATGCAATAATTATCAATTAAAATGGCCTAAGACTATTTTGTGATTTTCTTTAAATTGTTCTAAAATGAATTAATACCTACTTAATACCAAAAATGTGAAATTAAATTCCTAACGCAAATGCATATTTTTTTATTTTTTTAATATGAATTATTATGCAATCAATTAACACAAAAATACAACAAAATTCATAAAAATTGTAAAATTATTTTATTCGAAACTTTTGAAATAATTTGCTTAGGGCAAAAATCACGTGCTCACAGCTGCCCCTCTTTGCCCGGAAAGACGAAGAGTTTTCGTGCAAAGACAAGTGAGCAAATACGAACGATTTTTGCCCGTTCGAGTATTCCGTTTGTGAAGCATTTTGAAAAGTTTTGACCGCACCCTGCTTCAGAGGTTGCCTACATATCCTGGGCTAAACAGGAATCAGGTCAGTGTAGTTCGGGAATGTCTGGTAGCTGAGACTACCAGGAGCTGTGATTTTACTGTTGTTGCTGCTATTACTGCTCGCTGACCTCTTTATTACACCGTCAAGATAAAAAGAAGCTAGCTTAAGCTATGATCTATGAATTACAAAAGATCCTATCTATGTCTTCAAACTTGCTCTTGTGTTACTTTGAACTTGTATCTTGTATTCTTCCAATAGAACTCTTGTTGTTGCCTTGACGATGTTTTACCATTCCTCTTGACAATGCTTGACTACTTTAATTTGAAATATGTGTCCATTCTTCAGGTGGGCTCCTGCTTGCAACAAAATAGACAAACAAAGAAAATTTTCTACTCCAGTCTGTTGACTGGGCATATCATGTTATCATATATTTAAAGGCTAAAATTTGGATTGTACTTCCCTTGTGATAGGATGGACAAAGGGTGGTTCACCCTCGCTCTTCATCTGTTGTGTTGTTGACGTATACCCAGCCTTTGTATTTCACAACGACTACCGAAGCATGTTAATTGTTGCCAACTCAATCATGTTTGATGTTATTTCCTGACTTATGACAATTTGATGTGCTGGCCAGATCCCATTTTGTGCAATTGGAAAGCTTGGTGGCAAATTTTGAAGTCATTTCTTTACTTGTTATGACCCGACAGACTCAAGAAGAGAGAGTAAAACAAGGTGGGAAGAATAGAGTGAAGGAAAATGGAAATAGACGATTCCTAACAAGAAACCTACAGAGTAGAAAACCATCAGATGTAGATACTGACTCTAGCGACCTTGACATGCACTTGCAGCCCATTCTGTATAGCAAATCTGATGTTCAGCACTTGTTGCACCTTTTTGTCGTGAAACTGGTCTTCAATATTTCCTTGCTCGTTATGATCCATCATCCTTAGTCGACTTGTGGTGCCCGTAGGGTTTTCACCATCAAGCCTCTCTCATTTTGATTTTTCTCTCAACTCACTGTTGCCTTATGTTGCCTGTGAAGGTTTTCACCAATAAGACTCTCTCATTTTTATTTCTCTCAGCCTTCATTATCTTGGGGTACCCGTGAGGGTTTTCATCAACCAGACTCTCTCATTCTTTATTTCCTTGACTTGGACTGAAGTTTTGCCCCCGATATAATTCACCTCTGCTCACTTGACTTGGTATCTCACGAAGACTGATCGGAAGGTCTTTCTTTGGACCGTAATGTAGCTTTTGGATGGGTTTTAGAAAGAAGGGTGTAGAGGCTCAAAATATTTCAACATGGGTTCAAAGTTACAACTTTCGGAATCATATTTCTGCAACAACCATAACTTCTGCCCCGGTTTCATTCTTGGGGATTCTTGGACTTTTCTTTTGTTGTGACTGAACCTCAGTGAGGCTGCCTACGTACCCTCTCGGGATCAAGTCAAATGTAGTTCAGGCGACTACATTTGTTGTTGCGATCCTTCCTTCTTCCAGTTTTTTTTCTTTCTTTTCATTCCTTCCTTCTCCTTTCTTAGCTTTTTCTTTTCTGTTCTTTTTCCTTTTCTTTTTCTCTTCTCTTCTTTTTTTTTCCTTCTTTTCTTTTCTTTCTTTTCTTTTCTCTTTTTGCTTTTTCTTTGATTTCTTTTTCTTTTCTCTTCTTTTCATTTTCTTTCCTTTCACTATTTTCTCTTGCTTCTCCACTTACTTCCCCATTCGAGCTTGCGAGTTTTATTATTGATTCCAAAATAGGGGTATGCAAGAAAATAATAGAGGCTTAAAGAGATAACAAAGGATTAAGTGTTTGGATAGCAGAATAAAATGCCTTCGTCATTCCAATCTTCAAAATATACCAAGTACAAACTACGCAGTTAAACAATCTGAGGAAAACACACAACATCTTTTGATTGCACCAGAATTAGTAACCATATTCACATATTTGCCTTCTACATTTGTCAACTAACCAACACCATTGGACAACAACCTTAGTACCACGAATGACCCTTGTAGACTTAGGGGCAAGCTTGCTTTTGATTTCAAACCGATGCAGCATGATGCATTTCAACAGTATTTCTTTATGTTCTATTTGCTCCCAGTTTCACTTGATTCGGGCTTCAACGTGTTCCAATATGTTCTGATTTCCCTCAAGTGCCCTTACATCTTCAACATTGTTTCATTGTTTCATTACTAAACTGATTTTTAAAACAGGCTGAGAATTATGCGTGCATGTCGTGTCACTAGAACCAGCATGAAAAGAATCGCAAAAGGAGAAGGGAAAAATGACTAAAAATTGCGGGAAACAGAGAATTGCATTAGACTGATGGTGAAAGAGTTTAAACAACAAAAAAAGCAAATAGACTAGTTACAACCCTTGAACAGACCTACACAGCACTAGACACGCTATTATGACTAGACAAAGCAAAGCAAAAAGATAGAAGGGTTTGACACACAAGACAATATCTGAATTACAACCCTGAAATAACCCGGAAAACAGAAATGACACCAAAATAAACCACCAAAACTCCGAGAGATGGAGCGTCTTCTCAATTACCAAGCATGGCATCTTAGCCACTGAATTTCACACCAAGATTACTGGAACTTTCACAAGTCTTCATCACGTTGCTCTTAACAAACTGCTTTTGGGTTTCTTCTGCCGGCTCATTCTCACGATCAATCATTCCCACCATATGCGCCTCATTATGCACAGGAGATGGATTTTGGCCAGTGTTTACTGCATCTGGACTTTGCACGACAATATCGCCTGCATCAATAAGCTTCTGAATTGCATTCTTCAACTTCCAACATTTCTCTATGTCATGCCCCAGGGCACCTGAGCAGTACGCGCACCTCTGAGAAGGATCAAACTTCTTTGAAAGAGAGTTCGGCGTTTTTACCTGAATCGGCTCTAACATATCCAATGTCCTTAACCTCTGGAACAGACTGGCATATGATTCTCCCAACGGAGTGAGGGTTTTCTTCTTCCGTAACCTCTCATTCTTAAATGCTGGATTGGGCCCAAAACCTGATCCAGGGTGTTTTTGATAAGCTCGCGGGGGTAGATGGGCATTTTGAGGAGCTGGGTACTGGGAGTGTGATGGGCGACTTTGGAATTTATGTGGATAGAAGTAACGTCGGGTAGGGTCATCTAATGCACAAGGATCACCACGAGGACGATGTCGAGGTTGGAAGTCTCAATCAGAAGAACCTATTGGATCGTCTTTTGTGTTCCTCTTTCTTCCAACCAAGCTTACTGATACGTTCTGAATGGCTTCTGAACAACTCACGATTTTGCCTGACTTAATTCCTTCTTCTACTAGCTCCCCCATTTTTAACACATCCTTGAAAGGCTTTCCTAGGGCCGGGATCAAATGACTGTAGTAGGTGGGTCCCTGGGCCTGTAGAAAAAGCTTGACCATTTCTTCTTCCATAATCGGAGGAATGACTCGAGCAGCTTGCTCCCTCCATCTGTACCCAAACTCTTTAAAGCTTTCCTCTGGCCTCTTTTCCATTTTAGATAACGAGGAGCGGTCTGAGGTAACACTCGATTTATACTGAAAATATCGGACAAAATCTT
>MU670367.1:11954-24035 GCA_026770625.1 Nicotiana glauca
AGTATTTTGGCGAATTCCGGTTGATGGGTGAGATTTTGATCCGAGGGTCGGAATGGAATTCCGAGAGTTGCTGTAGCTTCGTTGGGTGATTTTGGATGCGTGTGCAAATTTTCAGGTCATTCGGACATCATTTGGTCGGGTTTTTGATCGAATGCGCATTTCGGAAGTTTTGAAGAAACTTAGGCTTGAATCCGATGTGAATGGATGGTCTTAGCGTTATTTGATGTGTTTTGATGATTGGAACAAGTTTTAATGATGTTATGGGTTATGTTGGTGCTTTTGGTTGAGGTCCCGGGGGCCACGGGATGATTTCGGATGGCTAACGGGGAGTTTTTGGAATTTCATACATCTGAAGGCATGTTGTTTCTGGTATTTTCGCTTCTGCGGGTCTTGGACCGCAGAAGCGGAGCTGTGATCGCAGAAGCGGCAAGGAGATGGAAGGCAGGTTCCGCAGAAGCGGAAGAGCGGACCGCAGAAGCGATACCGCTGGTGCGAAAGTAGAACCGCAGAAGCGGATTTTTGAAAATTTAATGAAGACCGCAAAAGCGGATCTCTGGCCGTAGAAGCGATCACGCATAAGCGAAATATCGATGTTGGCAGAAGGGTTTATATCATTATTTCATCCGCGAGATTATGTCATTTTTCCTCCATTGTGGAGCGATTTTGGGAGCTTCGGGTGAGAATTTTCGAGAGTTTTGATTGAGAATCGAATGGAGGTAAGTTCCTTGGCCTAATTATTCAACTTTATGGTAGAATTAACATGGAGCTTGAGTTTTAATATTTCAAATTGGGATTTGATAGGTCATTTGAGCTCGGATTTGGGAGTTCTCGGTAGCGAGACGAGGAATCCGGTAATGTAAGTTTCGTAATTTTTTGAGAAGTGGGCCCGGGGCTCGGGTTTTGCTAGTTTCGATATTTTTGCTATATTTCGATTGTTTTCTATTGGGTATTGTTCCCTTGGCATATTGTGATGTATTAGCTCTGATTTTGGTTAGATTCGGCGCGCGTGGAGGCCGATTTGAGGGGCAAGGCGTCGCGGGCGAGGGATTTTACCGGTTCGAGGTGAGTAATGATTGTAAATGATATCCTGAGGGTTTCAAACCACGGATTATCACACTGTAGTGCTATATTGAGGTGTCTTGCATGCCGGGTAGCGAGCGTGGGGTAGAGCACCGTTGGGGATTGCAACTTGGTCCGTCACGGTTGTTGATTTTACCGCGTATTTGACTATGACGTGTTGTTTTTCACTATGACTTGGACTTATTGACATATTTGGGTCTTATTGCCGACTGTTTGAACTTCTTGTGGGCTATCATCATTGTTTTCCTCACTATTTGAAATATTATTTGAACTCAGTCTATTTGAATTACACTGTTTCATGAACTCAGCTATATTTTTACTCAACCTTGAGTTTTAACTGATATTTGAACTATTGTTTGAGCTGAGCATTTCGTTTTCATTGATGCTCGAGGTTTTTATGACTATTTTGGACTGATTGAGGTCGAGGGCCATGATTGAGGATCTGATAAGTGATGTGAGGAGGCTTTCAGGCCTCGAGTGATGTAAGGAGGCTTTCAGGCCTCGATTGATTGGTGAGGAGGCTTTCAGGCCTCGACTGATTGGTAAGGAGGCTTTCAGGACTCGAGTGATTGGTGAGGAGGCTTTCAGGCCTCGAGTGATTGGTGAGGAGGCTTTCAGGCCTCGCATTGATATTGTTCAGGCTTTCAGGCCTTATTGATAACGCTTGGGCTGTAGGAGCCTCTACGGAGTTTGCACACCCACAGTGAGTGCAGGTACCCATATGAGTGAGAGTGAGTCCGAGGGGCTGATGTTGTACTGTGTGACTGTTACTGAGCCCGAGGGGCTGATACTGATCTGAGTGATGTGACACTGTGCTCGAGGGGCTGATACCATTCTGAGCATTTGATATTGAGCCCGAGGGGCTGTTACTGATTTTAGCTGTGCCCGAGGGGCAAACTTTTATGTGCTCATCTTGCATACTTATTTGCCTTCTTACCTGTCATACTGTAGTATTTATGCCCGAGGGGCGGATTTTCTGTGCCTATCAACACTAACTGTTTGAAATCATTTTTGTAATTATTGAAAAGACCATTTTCAAAAGGGATTTGAACTGAGCCAAGGCATTTCTAAAGATATCATATATTTCACTATCTTTCTTAGAAAATTATACCCGGCTTCTACACAACATGTTGGTTGCTTTACATGATTTCTTACTGCTCAGTTGTTATTTGCTCTAATTACTCACTGAGTTGGAGTACTCACTTTACTCCCTACACCCCGCGTGCAGTTGCAGGTATTGTTCACCCGGTAGCGGGTTATTAGCTGATTGAAGGTATTACTATTGTAGCAGAGCATGGTGACCGCCAGCGTTCGCGGCACCAGACTTCATCTTTTGAACTCCAATTTTTATTTTATATATACTATTGGCCCTGTAGTGGTGTTCAGTCTTCTTTAGATACTCGTGACTTGTGACACCCCGGTCGGGTTGTGTTGGGTTGTAATTGATAGTTTTTAGTGCCATTAAGTGGTATTTTCTATTCATTATGTTAATTGACTGTTAAATAGACGATTTGGGTTAGTTGGCTGGCCTTATCTTCACGAGAGCTGCCATTACGAACGGGTTTGAAAATTGGGTCGTGACAAGTTGGTATCAGAGCCTAGGTTATTAGGTCTCACGAGTCATGAGCAGGTTTAATAGAGTCTCGCGGATCGGTACGAAGACGTCTGTATTTATCCTCGAGAGGTTGTAGAACCTTTAGGAAAACTTCACTTTCTTGGAATTCTTATCGTGCGTACTTGATTCAGCTTGAGATATAACTCTTGAAATTCTTTCCATACGTCTGTATGCGCACGTGAGCGCTCAACATTGTATGTGCCTGGATGGCTTGTGATTCCCCGATCAAGGGGCGAGAGGTGATTCCGTGAGTTTGATGTTGAGCCAGTGGAGGACTTGAGGCCGGATCTTTGCCTATGGCTTGAGCACTGAGGTGCTAATTGTGTGAGCAAGTGTTCTGAACTTATATGTTCGATATTGTCCCTATTAGCCGGAATGGCGGTTGGATATCTATGTGATGAGTATGTTAGTGCTGTGAGATGTATCTATGTGACTCGGTAGTGACAAAGAAGTCTGCTGGATAGTAGGTGAATTGTTAAGTGTTTGATTCCTATTGTGATTCGATGTATGGCCCGAGTTCTGGGCGCGTGAAGAATATTTTCGTATCTCCTAGTTGGGAAGTGTAGTACATTACGTGTGGCGGTATGAGTTCAGACTCAGGAAGACTTAATGGCTGTGTTATGTGTATGATGGTGGAAGGTGTGCTGAAATACTAAACTGAGGCAAAGTAAGTGGGTTATCTCCTGCAGAGTGTTCTTAAGGGGTACGATTCTTGTGTATATTGTTAGAAGATCTCATGTGTAATTGAAAGGTACGTGTCATAATTTGAAAATTTAGGTCGCTTCAGAGAGTGGACTCAGCTGATGCGGGGATAAATGCAAGGTTTGTAGAGGATTTCAGTATCTGAGGATCTGTGTTTTCATAAACAAGTAGATGATTTGAGTTTACTCACTAGAATATTGTGGCATCATTAGAGTAAAAGTATTATGGGTTATTAAATTTTTCCTGATAGATGGCTTCGAGCCAAGTTGGGGAGGTTGCTGTTGATTAGCTGATCGCACGATTATGTGCCATATTGTTTCTGTTTCAAGGTATGCTGGCGGATCGGTCCTGGTTGTAGAAAATGAGCCGAGGATGGCACAAATGAAGCAAAATTTTGATAAAGGTTATATGGTGCTTCGTAGATATGAGGAAATAATTGGATATCTTGAGCTGTTGTTGATAAAGAATGCTCAGTGAATAGAGAAGGAATATGTTCGTTCGTATTGGAATGAGATTATGTCCTATGGTGTCAGAGTGCTAATAAGGCACGAGTGGTTCTGTTCGTTAAGTCAGGTAATTTGCAGTCGGAATAGGAGTGACTAACTTTCGAGAATGATTCTAATGTGTTCAGGATTTTACATGTAACAATCAGGTGTCTCAAGGTCGTGTATGTGGTCAGAGACCGTGTTTTCATCGGAAAATGTTGAGGCTTGTGGTATTTTTATCTCGATTATGGGATCCTATGTATCGGTATCTAGAAGGTAATGGTAACGAATTCAGATTCGCAGAAAGTTCTTCAAGTAAAGTATTCTAGAACGTGGTATTTCTGGGAACGTTTGAGAGAATATTCAGTGGCTCATGGGTTTGAAACAGTGTGGTCTTATGTGCGAGTCTCGTGTGGTAAGCCTGGATTGAGGCATTGTGATGCTACAGCGAGGGAGAAATATCAAGTGGATGATGAGCAAAAAGAGAAATTTGATAGACGGAATAGCTTGACAATAGACCGAATCGGTATGGTGATGGTATGATTAATTCGTTATATGTGTTCGAGGTAATGAGCTTTTACAGGCATTTTGCAGCAATGCTCTTGGGTTTTTGACGGCTTGCTCAGCTTGGTTTAGACAGAAGGATTCAGTCCTGGCAGTTTAGCTTGTACAAACGGAGTTGGCAAAGATGTTCTTGTTGGGTTTTACCGTAGTTTGAAGATGAGTATATTTTCTATGGGTATGCGAAGCATGGAGTGTGTAATGATTTTTCTTCTAAATGGGATCAATGGAAGTTCTTGACTAGTTGAGTGCGTCGATGTCTGCGGCGTGAAAGGGAGACAAAAGTTCTCATGTTATCCTAGTGTGGTATGATATATGCGATATGTTGTGGAGGATTGGGATTTGTGTGAATAAGGTTCGGTCCAGTTTGGAATGGAAAGTCATTAAATTCTTAAGCAGCACGGGCAGTTGTAAGTGATTAAAGGATCGATCTTCAGATGATTAGGGTGAATGATCCTCATATGACTAAGGAAAATGGAATTGCCAATCATAGTGATTCGATGAGGGTATATGCTGCAGAAAAAGGGCAATGTGATTAAGTTGATGGCACAGGAGAATTTTAAAATATCTTTAGGGGAATGATTGGGTACTAAAGATGTGTCATGTATTCATACTGCGGGATTTAGGATCAGGTACAGTGATCCGTGTGCTATATGGAGTTGGAGACTAGGAGTTCTCAGGTATAGACTATGTGGTGGTTGTGGATCGTGTGTATCGGCACCGTTTAGCGGCTATTGGGATTTGGAGACCCGAGTGGATCTTTCTTTGCTTGGTATATTGGATTGTGGATATGATGTTGGGGTGTAGACTGATTGTCTCAATGTTGGGTTGTTCTAGAATAGTGTGCTATGGGCTATGTCGGAAAATGCCACATGTGGCGTGGCGAGGTGCATCAGATTATGTTATAGCAGAGTGGTTGGTATTCCAAAGATCAGCGGGCGGCTGGGAAGGGTTGCTTTCCTTATTTGGGCCTTTGTGACGGATGTCGGTATAGTGGTTTCTACCATTGATTCAGTTCTAGTATTGAAGGACTTTTTCGGATGCGTTCCTTATGGCCGGGCATGTCGCCGGGCGAGATTGTGGATTTCGGTATTGATTTGGTGTCGGGCACCGTATCGTACGACTCCGGCAGAAGTTATAATATTGGAAGGAGTAGCTTCAGGCTTCTTGATATTGAGTTCGTTGGCAGGCCGATGTGGCTATATATTTAGCTTAGAGTTAGCTTGGTTGGCCCCGAGTTGTATTGTTGAGGGATAAGTTGATTCGATCGTTCTTGAGCTTGTTAGTGATCTGGGGAGATCTATGAGTCGCTCTTCTAGTGGAATACAAATCCAAAATCCAATTAGAACAAATGGCGCAAAGAGGTTACCTATAGCCTAAAGAAAGCTATTTAGTGAATTAAAGAGCCAAAAATTGAGTTTAAAAGGTCATGACATTTTTTAAAATTATTTTCTTTTTCAACAATCAAAAATTCATATGTCAAGGTTTAAATCATATTGGTACCAAGCAAGCCACAACATGGTTAATGGGCACAAATCCCAACTCAAACCATTTATTTTCCTAATTTAACAAAAGTTAATCCTAACTACAAGACTAATTCCCTTAAGAAAGTTGTCAATCTATCCATCATCGGGAAAAGTCGACAATTTTTTTTTTTGACAATTACCTGGTTCAAGAAGAAAATTGGAATCCTTGGAAAAAGAATTGTGGTATAAAGAAAACCAAGGATATCGCCACTAACATAAAGCATACTAAAAATAAATAAAAAATTAAGAAGCTAATAAATATCAAGTAACTAAACATATTACTATTAACATACTAATATAACACATGATATAAAAATATACTAATAACAAAAGTAAAAACAATCACAGTACTATTCTGCCATATCCACAATTATACTAAAATAACAGTTATACAAGAAGTCACCCCCAACCAAAGATGTTGCATTATCCCAAATGCAACAAAACATGATAGAGTAAAAATGAAGGAAAGTGCTCCCTGAATACTGCATCAACTGCTCTCCTCTCTATCTGAGTCAGAATCATCCTCCTCTCCTTCCTCCTCGGGCCACTCAACAGGAACCTCATCATCCTCCACAGCCCTGGTCGATGGTATCCGGTCCTGAGGCTTTAGGACCTTCCACAGGCCCTTCACACCCTTCCACATGCGAGTAAAGAATTTGTCTCTTTTCTTCTCCCTTTTCACCATCCGGGTGTATGCCTTTTCCAGGTTGCCATGGGAAGTGCTCAATTCACCGTGTTTCTTGGCCAGCTCAGTGTATGCTTTTTTCCAGTGCCTTGAGGTGATCCCCCTGCTTCCTTTGATCTTCAAAGTATTTCTGGAATTCTTTCTTGGAAATGTGAGCAGATCCCTCAGATGTCTCCCCAGGCCCTTGTGGAAGACCAGCCACTAGCTCTCGAATTACTCGCATATCCTCACCAAGCACAACAAATAGTCCTGCTGTAGCAGAGGATGATGGCTGACTACTTGGATCAACCTGTGAAGAAGAAGTTATCTTTCTCTTTTTGCTCTTTACTGCACCTCCCTCTCCTCTCTTCTTCAACGGATGCAGAGGCTTTCCCGGATCTATCCAATTGTCCCCTGGAGCCTCTTCCACCCCAGCAAGCTGGCACAGCTCGGTGATAAGTGAAGGGCATATCAATGAAGGACTGTTGTGCATCCAATACTCCCTTAGCTCATTGATGAAGATCTCACCAACATTTAGCTCAATACCGTCAAGGATGCAACCTATCATCTGAGCTCTTGTGACTGGGACATTCCATATGTTTGAAGTAGGGGAGATACGACTGCATATGATGGCCAGCCATATCTTTGCTTTGGCAGTAAATTCTTTTGATATGATCCCCCTCTTATCAGCCGCCCATGGAACCTCTGCACCCGGGCATAGTTTGGACACCAACCACTCCCCTGAAGTACAGTCTTTTGCCTTGAATGAGGCCATGTCGTGGTGTGGCAAATGATAGAAGTCATTCACAACTTCAGCCCCAAAGTGCACCATTTTTCCCCGAATTCTCATCTTGGGCCTCTTCAACTTTATAGCTGGGATATTCACATAAAATTCCCTCACCCATTGCTCATTTGTTCGGCAAGGTTGAGGGGCAAAACAGTTCCATCCCATGTCCATTAGCCTTTGATAGAACTCGGGAAGATGTTCCTGGACATCGTCCATCAGCATACCGCTTTCTGGAAGCACCTTCTTTGAGATAAGGTTTTCAAAATACAGTTCTTGACACCTCAATGACAAGAACATGTTTTGGTCAAAGTTTTGTTCAGCTTCCACGGAGTTGTCACTTGCCGATCCTTTAGAGTTCGAGCCCATTTTCAAATTATAGTCCCTGTCAACAAGTGATAAGAGTGAAAACATGGAATGGCTATGAAGAATATTGCAAAATGAAGCAAATATGCAAGAAAAATGATCGGACTGTCGAAACTCAGACTTAGAAAAATTTCAGGATTTTCAGATTTTTGGTTGCACACTCTCTGATGTCGCAATTCCCAATATTTTTTATTGCAATTGCAATATCAGCAGATACGGGAAATGTGAAAAAAAAAATTCGCAATTGCGAAGTGCACTGGAGACTGTTTGGCTCGCAATTGCGAATATTGGGATTTTAAATTTTTGCAATTCCGAACACTTTTTCGCAAATGCGAACTCATCTTCCCCACCTTCACCTCTTTCAGAGAACAGATTTTTAAGTCCTAAAATTGATCAATCCAAGTAATTTTTTTTTACTAATCCAATAATTATTCCAGCATAAATCATGCAATGAACTTTATAGACGACCATGAATCATAAAATGTCGATGGTTTGGCCAAGAATTTCATTCGGGCCTTACATCGAACACATAAAGAGCACAAAAATTTTGCTTCTATTTGACAAGTATTTGGGTACTCAGACTTTCCCAAATTTCTTAGCAACCACATATTCACACACTCTCAACCAAACCTCACCCAGAAATCAACATGTGTTTTGAAAGAAATTTCAAACAATTTCAAGCAAAAAATGGTCCCTTTTGAGCATTAGGGTTTGCAGAACATCAAAGAAATAAAAGAAAAAGTGAATATGAAGAAGAAGGAGGATTAATGATTAAGCTTTCATACCCGATTCCTTGCAATGAGGAGTGATATTTGAGGAATTTTACAGTGATGAGGAGGGAGGGAACCAAGAGTTTGAGAGTTGAGTTGTTTGTGTTAAATTTTTGTTCAAAATGAGCAAAGCCCGACTTTAACTTGCAGAAGTCGCAATTGCGACAGAAGCTTCGCAATTGTGAAGACCATTGGTTTCTGCTTGTTCCGCAATTGCAAACAAATGATGTGAATTGCGAAAGGAAAAGTTCGCAAATGCGAACTATTTTTCGCAAATGCGAAGTTTGTCCCTGTATTTCCCAACAGCTACTGGTTTTGGCTTTTTGGGTCATCCTGACCTGCTCAAATCAACTCCAAAAATTCTCAAACTTGGTAGATTAGTCAAAAATAATATTCTAAGCTATTCTAGAAAAGAAAATTTCAAAGACTAAAGTTTTTGAAAAACGATGGGTTACCTCTCACCAAGCGCCGCATTTAATGTCGTGGCACGACGCAAAACAACATTACCACTTTTCTCGCCACTTGGATGATATGAACTGGGCACCTAGCTTGGTATCAAGCTTGTGACCACGAGCGATGGGGGGTGGTAAGTTGATGATCGAGCCAAGACTTAAATTCTTCATTTTGCACTTCTTGGCTCTCAGGTGAGAAATGTCATTTTGTTTTCTTGTTTCCTCAAACTGTAAAATGAATGGTATGAGTTTTTCCTCCTCGCAATCCTCCATTGATTTGTGTAGTTCAACTCCCGTATCACCATACAATTCCAACGTTGAAAAATGCTTGGAATGTGACTTCAAACCTTCACTTTGCAATTTTTCTATTTTGACATCCTCTTCTTCCCCCGGACTAGAGTCAATCTCAACCACATTTGCATTTATACCGGTTGACTCTAATTCCATATTTTTCTCGGCATCATTAGTACTCATGGAGTCGGTTGGCGGATGTTCACTTCTTGAATCCTCGAAGTAAAGCTCACTTTCTTCCTCGGAATTGGACTCTTCTTGGCTTTCCTCCACACTCTCAAGTTGGTGGGCATAGTGAGCCTTAACCAATATTTGCATTTGATCTTCCAAAGTACGGATGTGTTCATCATTGTGTGCCAAACTTTGTTTCAAGTGCTCGAGTGCAAAGTTGTTCTTCTCCTCATTTTCAAGAATGGTCTCCAACATGAGCATCATTCGCTAATTTCGTGCATTTGAGAGTTCTTCGTGGTTTTGATCAAGTACCAAGGAAGGATTTTCAACTTCAATCTCCAAGGAAGGTCCTTGGCTTTCATTCACTTCCGAGGCTTTTTAAGCCCTTGAGGCTTCGATCATTTCATCCATTTGTGAGTGCAACCGTTGAAGTGCTAAATCATTTTGAAGACTAGTCTCCAAAATATGTTCCAAGGCATTTTGCTCCTTGTTTCCTTCTTCAAGTAGACACTCCAACATGAGCTTGAACTCTCCACTTTGGCCATGCTCAACTTCTTCCATTTCCATATCCCTATAATTCTCATCAAAACAAGTAGAATCATCATAGTAGGGGCTTGGGGAAGGGAAGGACAAATATGGACAATAATCCCAATGACCATTTTGGCAACCACACTTATCACAAATACTCCACTCATGAGTTTGAAATTGTGCGCACAATCCACCCCCGGGAGAATTTAAACAATTTTGCCACGAGTGTGGTCCTCCACAATAAGGACAAGGGTCATCAAAGTATGAACAACTACCATCCGACCATTTTTCATTATATGATGTCATTTTTCAAAAATAAGAAAATAAACAAGAAACAAACAATAAAAATAGAACCAAGGTAAGAAAAAGTAATTACACAAATATTCACAAGTTTCGACCAAAGCACTTTCGCTTACTTCTCAAACAACCTAAATTACGCCAAATTGTTCCCTGGCAACGACGCCAATTTTGATAACGTCCAAATCCACTACTAAAAAGCAATAGCATGTTCTCATACAATATAAGTTACCCAACTATGAGTCGGGGTCGAATCCCACAGAGAACAATGTGTAGACGATTAGGCATGTAAGAAAATTATCGCTGGGTGCGCAATGACAAACACTAAGAATTTTGGTTGGAAAATATTTTTATATCTAATTGCGGAAATGTAAACTAACCTAGAAAGCAAATAAAATGACCAATGGCTACAAGTATGAATGCATCAGGAATTACATTCAAGTAACGATCCAATGTATTTCATGATTTTACAAATATGAGCGAGTTTATGTTAATTAGCCACGAATAATAATTCTTAATTAGCTTCTTCCGAAGACTAACAAGACTTCCTAATTGAATTATCCCTAATCACAATTAGAAGATTAAGCACACCCGGAAGGCTACAAGTAGTTCAATCCTATCCATAGGTAGAATCTATAAAATGGGGTTAACGCCTCAAGTTCTTGTTAATTAATCTTTCCCAACCCCAATTTATCTTTCCCAAAATCAATTCAGAGTTAATGGGCGAGTCCTAGGGTTAGCTAATCCCTTTGGAAACATTAAAGAACAAGAATAATTAAAGTAACAATAACTCATTTCATAAATATATAAAAATCATTCAATACATAAGCACAATAAGGTATTAAATCCACACTTTAATTATGAATATTCTCATAAACAAGATTCAAGTGTTGAATAAAATACTACACACTTAAATATTCAATACAAAGCAAGGAAATGAAGAAACAAACATAAATGGGTAAGAAAATCTTAACCAAAAGCTTTAATCTTCAAGACCCAAGTGTGTTTGTGCAAACCCTAGCTTCAAAACTTGTTCTTTTCTAGTCTAAGGACTAAAAAATAAGCCAAAGATCTCTTACAAATGAGCCTAGTCGGGTATTAAATGGTTTGAGGATCAAAAGTGTGAAATTCCAGAATTGCCCATGCCTGAAGCACGATTTTCGCAATTGCGAACAAAAGTTCGCAATTCCCAACCTTGCCCACAGGTTCACATTTGCGATGAGACCTTCCAATTTGCGAAGGTTGACTATCCAGATTGACTTCGCATTTGCGAAGTGGTCTTCGCATTTGCGAACAAAGCCTATTCCTGCTAAGTTTGCATTTGCGAACTACTCTTCGCATTTGCGAAGGCTGACTTTTCTGCTTGACTTCACTTTTCCCATGATTTGGTCACATTTGCGACCCTGAGGGCATTGCCCAGATTTTTCTCTCTTTTTTGGCTTCTTTTGACTTGTTTTCACTTGGTTTCTTCACCATTACTTCTAAATCACATTCACCCTGTAAAATAGAAGTAAATGACATTAAATACATGATTTTATCACTCAAACATAGTAAAAGTATAGGTTTAAAGGCAAGATAAGTTGGTAAAATACCAACTTATCAGGCACTCAGTCTATTAAGTTGTGGACCGTGGAGGATTTCTCCGGTCATGATGGTTGTCCTTGTGTGTTATGATAAGAGAGAAATTAGTATGACCTTTAAAAGGTTATTGGATTAGTTTGATATGATCAGGATCGACTTGAGGTCGGTGGATGGGTTTAAATATGAATTTGGGCTCTATGTCAGGCCA
>MU670367.1:24348-42685 GCA_026770625.1 Nicotiana glauca
TAACCAATATTTGCATTTGATCTTCCAAAGTACGGATGTGTTCATCATTGTGTGCCAAACTTTGTTTCAAGTGCTCGAGTGCAAAGTTGTTCTTCTCCTCATTTTCAAGAATGGTCTCCAACATGAGCATCATTCGCTAATTTCGTGCATTTGAGAGTTCTTCGTGGTTTTGATCAAGTACCAAGGAAGGATTTTCAACTTCAATCTCCAAGGAAGGTCCTTGGCTTTCATTCACTTCCGAGGCTTTTTAAGCCCTTGAGGCTTCGATCATTTCATCCATTTGTGAGTGCAACCGTTGAAGTGCTAAATCATTTTGAAGACTAGTCTCCAAAATATGTTCCAAGGCATTTTGCTCCTTGTTTCCTTCTTCAAGTAGACACTCCAACATGAGCTTGAACTCTCCACTTTGGCCATGCTCAACTTCTTCCATTTCCATATCCCTATAATTCTCATCAAAACAAGTAGAATCATCATAGTAGGGGCTTGGGGAAGGGAAGGACAAATATGGACAATAATCCCAATGACCATTTTGGCAACCACACTTATCACAAATACTCCACTCATGAGTTTGAAATTGTGCGCACAATCCACCCCCGGGAGAATTTAAACAATTTTGCCACGAGTGTGGTCCTCCACAATAAGGACAAGGGTCATCAAAGTATGAACAACTACCATCCGACCATTTTTCATTATATGATGTCATTTTTCAAAAATAAGAAAATAAACAAGAAACAAACAATAAAAATAGAACCAAGGTAAGAAAAAGTAATTACACAAATATTCACAAGTTTCGACCAAAGCACTTTCGCTTACTTCTCAAACAACCTAAATTACGCCAAATTGTTCCCTGGCAACGACGCCAATTTTGATAACGTCCAAATCCACTACTAAAAAGCAATAGCATGTTCTCATACAATATAAGTTACCCAACTATGAGTCGGGGTCGAATCCCACAGAGAACAATGTGTAGACGATTAGGCATGTAAGAAAATTATCGCTGGGTGCGCAATGACAAACACTAAGAATTTTGGTTGGAAAATATTTTTATATCTAATTGCGGAAATGTAAACTAACCTAGAAAGCAAATAAAATGACCAATGGCTACAAGTATGAATGCATCAGGAATTACATTCAAGTAACGATCCAATGTATTTCATGATTTTACAAATATGAGCGAGTTTATGTTAATTAGCCACGAATAATAATTCTTAATTANTATCCATAGGTAGAATCTATAAAATGGGGTTAACGCCTCAAGTTCTTGTTAATTAATCTTTCCCAACCCCAATTTATCTTTCCCAAAATCAATTCAGAGTTAATGGGCGAGTCCTAGGGTTAGCTAATCCCTTTGGAAACATTAAAGAACAAGAATAATTAAAGTAACAATAACTCATTTCATAAATATATAAAAATCATTCAATACATAAGCACAATAAGGTATTAAATCCACACTTTAATTATGAATATTCTCATAAACAAGATTCAAGTGTTGAATAAAATACTACACACTTAAATATTCAATACAAAGCAAGGAAATGAAGAAACAAACATAAATGGGTAAGAAAATCTTAACCAAAAGCTTTAATCTTCAAGACCCAAGTGTGTTTGTGCAAACCCTAGCTTCAAAACTTGTTCTTTTCTAGTCTAAGGACTAAAAAATAAGCCAAAGATCTCTTACAAATGAGCCTAGTCGGGTATTAAATGGTTTGAGGATCAAAAGTGTGAAATTCCAGAATTGCCCATGCCTGAAGCACGATTTTCGCAATTGCGAACAAAAGTTCGCAATTCCCAACCTTGCCCACAGGTTCACATTTGCGATGAGACCTTCCAATTTGCGAAGGTTGACTATCCAGATTGACTTCGCATTTGCGAAGTGGTCTTCGCATTTGCGAACAAAGCCTATTCCTGCTAAGTTTGCATTTGCGAACTACTCTTCGCATTTGCGAAGGCTGACTTTTCTGCTTGACTTCACTTTTCCCATGATTTGGTCACATTTGCGACCCTGAGGGCATTGCCCAGATTTTTCTCTCTTTTTTGGCTTCTTTTGACTTGTTTTCACTTGGTTTCTTCACCATTACTTCTAAATCACATTCACCCTGTAAAATAGAAGTAAATGACATTAAATACATGATTTTATCACTCAAACATAGTAAAAGTATAGGTTTAAAGGCAAGATAAGTTGGTAAAATACCAACTTATCAGGCACTCAGTCTATTAAGTTGTGGACCGTGGAGGATTTCTCCGGTCATGATGGTTGTCCTTGTGTGTTATGATAAGAGAGAAATTAGTATGACCTTTAAAAGGTTATTGGATTAGTTTGATATGATCAGGATCGACTTGAGGTCGGTGGATGGGTTTAAATATGAATTTGGGCTCTATGTCAGGCCAGTTGTGTTTATTTCAGTAATGCGCTCCTTATGGAGGAGTAGTCAGGGTGTTATTTCATTGGGAGATATTTCATGTAGTGATGCATTGCGCCATGTGAGTTGTGAGACGGCTTGAGAAATTGCTTATGTGTTGAGGATCCGTATAGAAATAATATATTATGAGCAAGATGGCTCTTGGGATTCAGATTTGTATATCGTGCCTTAGTGGTGCTTGAGCCTTGTAGTTTATGGCACAATATGTTCCCTCGGGGATGTTATTATGCACCTAGCATGCTTGTGACCGAGACTCGGTGTCTTATTGTAATGAGCAATTAGCTCGATGTGAAATCTCCTTATGCGAGATCTATGTTATTCGGATCGGGTTGCGCGCCGCAACAGTGTGATATTGAGTGTAGTTTTCTATATGCTATTTTTGTATGTCCTGCTTCATATTTTCTAAGGAAAATCCGTATTAGTGCGAGAGTTAGGTAATTCCTCCCAGAGTTCGTTTTCCTTTTGTATCGTGTTCGAATTGGTGGCCTATTGCCGCATGGTAGCATCATATGAGACTTTGATAATGTGTGGGGTGGCTTATTGCCTGAGCAGTTGTATCGGATTAGACGAGATCCCTTGATCTAGGATTCTGTGCAATCCATCTATATGAGGTATGTTATTAAGATAAGGCCATTATTGGGTTCAGAATGAGGTGAAGTTTTTGTCAGGAGTATAGACCTAATGAATTGTTGACCCGACAGATGATCATGAATTTCTACACATCTTTTCAGTCGTGGCGGTATTGTAAAGGTTGGGGTAACACTTGTGTATGTTATGGGGTGCAATTGGAGCATCATATTAGTAGGATTTAGACTAAGTTGAATCGGAAAAAGGTTATTGTGGTCCGGTGAGTAAAGTAATGCTAGGTATGAATTCAGCAAGGTGATGCAGTTGTGTTTGAATACAACATGTGGTGATTAATATGGTGACCTTATGGTGGAAACAGGTCGGGCATGAAATTCCATATGTTGGAATTGGGCTTTAAGGTGTATTTGCGTGAATAAAAGAGAATATCTTCAGAATGGATCGAGCTAATGTGCCCACCTAAGCTGTGATAGTCCGGGAAGGTGCATGAGAAGTTAAACATCGATTTCAGACCACTCCAGTGTAGTTCTCAGCACGTTCGAGGACGAACGTGTGTTTAAGTGGGAGATAATGTAACGACATGACCGGTCATTTTCATCCCTAGCACATCGTTTAGCAGTCTGAGGCCATGAGTAGCTTCAATTTAGGTATTATGACTTGTACGCGCTGTCGGAATTGAGTTTCGGGAAATCCGGAGTTGATTTGGGAAGAGAATTCTGATTTCAGGAGCATAAAGTTAAAAGAATGAACTAGGATGGGGATTTTGAGCAAACCATCTCGGAATCAGAATCTGAAGGTTCCAGCGGACTAAACACATAGAGGTGGATTGCCACTTTATCTCGAAGAAATTAGCAGAGAGTTTGATCCAGTTGTTCCATGTGTCCATTTCCACTCTGCTTGTAAACATCTTTATCAAGCCATTGATTTGAGTGTTTCACCACTCTTTTTTGTCCAAGTTGAAGGTGTATTCTGCCTCCTACTTGAGGGGGTGGTAGTGGTGGTGGAATATCAAACTACTTAGCTTGAGGTCCAAACAAGAAGCTTTGAAGGCATGAACCAATGCTATATTATTTGTAGATAGACATATATAAATGGTATATATTTCAGGATTATTTTCTAATTTTAAAATAATGGTTGCTAAGTTGTTATCGGACCGAATATAAATAAGAATGTTATGCTGGAAATTTTCTTTGACCGAAATATTTTTTTTTCTCTCTCTCTCTCTGAACCTTATTATATTTTGTAAAATGTAATTCCATTTAGGATGTTTACAACTAGTAATAGAAGTATTGATCATCAAAATGTGATTCTTTTTCTTCATATCCATTTGAGTCGAACTTCAGATAATATTAGAGCACATTTTGATATATCAATATTGAGTAGCAACAACTCCACTGCAATGAGCACCACTAATCTAACGACCCGACCGGTCGTTTTGAGCCCTAGCGCATCGTTTATCAGTCTGAGGCCATGAGCAGCTTCAATTTAGTTATTATGACTTGTACGCACAGTCGGAATTGAGTTTCGAGAAATCCGGAGTTGATTTGGGAAGAGAATTCTTATTTCAGGAGCTGAAAGTTAAAAGAATGAACTAGGATGGGAATTTTAAGAAAACGACCTCAGAATCAGGATCTGAAAGTTCCAGCAGGTTTGTATGATAATTTCAGACTTGGGCGTATGCCCGGTTCGGGTTTTGGATAACCAGGAAGTGTTTTGGCGCCTATTGTGGAAGTTTGCATTTTAGAAGAAATTTCATAAGTTTGGCTTGAAGTGCATTTTAGTGTTATTGATGTCCGTTTGGGATTCCGAGAATGTGAATATCTCCGTACGGTGATTCTGGAGTTGGGAGCGCGATCGGACGTGAATTCGGAGGTCCGTAGGTCATTTTGGAGCCATTTGGGTAAAGATAGAAATTTGAAGGTTTTTGAGAAGTTGACCAGAGGTTGACTTTTTGATATCGGAGTCAGAATCCGATTCTGAAAGTTAGAGTAGGCCTGTAATGTCGAATATGACTTGTGCGCAAAATTTGAGGTCAATCGGACGTGATTTGATAGGTTTAAACATCGGAAATAGAAGTTTGGAATTTTAAAGTTCATTAAGTTTGGATTGGAGGTCGATTCATGATTTTAGCGTTGTTTGATGTGATTTGAAGCCTCGAGCAAGTCCGTAATGTGTTTTGGGACAGGTTGGTATGATTGGTTGGGGTCCCCGGGGCCTCGGGTGGATTTCGGGAGGTTAACGGATCAAAAAAGGGTTTTTGGAAATGCTGAATCATCTGCTTCTGTCATAACCGCACCTGCGGTTGGTTGGCAGCAGGTGCGAGAGAGCATAAGCGGTTGTTTATTTGCGGAAGCGGCCAAGACTGCAGATGCGGCCCTAAATCTGCAAAGGCGTAACCGTAGAAATGGTGGGCCTGTTCGCAGATGCGGCCAAAGGCCAGGCAGTCAAGACCGCAGATGCGGCCCAAAATCTGTAAAAGCGGAACAACAGAAGCGGTAGGCCTATCCGCAGAAGCGCCCCAGACCGCAGAAGTGGTCTTTCTTCCGTAGAAGCGGTGGTCGGAGGTGCGGCTCTAGACCACATATGCGGAAATCGCAGAAGGCAGTGGCCTTCATTTATTCGGGCTCAAGGCCATTTTTGCTCATTTTTCACTCGTTTCTTGGGCGATTGTGGGAGATTTTGAGAGAAGACTTCCACCTAGCATCTTGAGGTAAGCTATCCACCTATTCTTAGTTTAATACTTGAGTTTTGGGTAGATTAACACATGTGAAATTAGTGAAAATCATGGGAATAGAGTAAAACCTAGGGTTTTGTTAAAAACAAGATTTAACCACGAAATTGGTTATGGAATGGAGTAGAAATCATATATTTTTATCCTTAGGTTGTGAAGAACAAATTCCTTAAAAAAAATTCAGAATTCGGGCACGTGGGCCTGGGGTCGGATTATAGAAACCTTGAATTTAAGGTTGGGAAATTGGGTTAATAGTTAGAATATGAACTTTTAAGCATGTATTGATGATTTCTTACCCTATTTGAATAGTTGTGGATCGTTCGGCTCTAAATTGGAAGTTTGAGCGCGTTCTTGAATCGAAATATAGGCTTCGGAGCGAGGTGAGTCTCCTTTCTAACCTTGTAAGAGGGAATTGTCCCAATAGGTGAGTTAATTGATTATGTGCTCTTATTTGTGGGGGGCTACGTACGCACGAGGTGACGAGAGTCCGTGCGTAGCTACTATTATGCTATTATCCGGGTAGTCTAGGACCCAAAAGCATGCTATACTTGGATTATTTACGAACCTATTGCTATCTTGAACTGCTTAAACCACATCGAATTAATAAATAAATTTCTAAAAGGGTTTAAACTTCATTTTCTTAAATTGTCAAAAGAGAATTAGCTTTTCTTGGAATGATTTCCCCATGTTGGCTTCTTGATTGAATGTCCCTATGTGTTTATTTTGGACGGGCTGAACGCCTCGGCAGATTAAATAGATACATCTATAGGCGTGTCGTCGACCCTCGACAAATGCACAGTTTATTTCTATTGGTTCGGGCCCTCACCTCGGCATGATTTGCGCATGATTTATTGTCGCTTGAGAATTCTAAATGTTGATGTTGCCCTTCGTGGCTTGATATAAATTGATAAGATGATGAAAAGAAAAATCTTGGAGCCTCCCTATTATTTGAGAAGGTGTTACCTGTTTTCTTGATCTAGGTGTTATAATTGCTAGATAAATCCATGTTTTCCTCACATCTTCACTATATTATTATTGGACCACTAGTAAGTGTCAAAGTTGACCATCTCGTCTCTACTTCTTCGAGATTAGACGGGATAGTTGCTAAGTACACGTTATTTTCGTACTCATACTACACTTGCTGTGCATTTTTATTGCACAGGTTTGGGTGCAGCTAGTGGCATAGCGGCATGGTTAGCACGAAGACTTGGCGTGCTGTATTCCTTCGAGGCGACCCGCAACTAGTATAGTCTTCTTCAGAATTCTATTAAATTCCTATCCAATTGTATTCCGGATAGTTATTGTGCTTTATTTAAATTTTTCTTAGAAATTGCTCATGCACTTGTGACACCAGGTTTTGGGATGGTCTGTAGTATTGTATTGACTATTCTTCATTTACATTTGATTTGGGACATCTACTTTTAATGGCTAAACTTTCAGGAAAAAATCCGAGTTTTCAATAGTATTAAAACGAGAATTTAATTAAGTACTTGGTTGGCTTGCCTGACAGCGGTGTCCGGTGCCATCATGATCCTTAGTGGATTTTAGGTCGTGACAACCGACTTTTGATGTGCATTCTACATTGGATTTTGTTAATCAAAATAAAAGTGGTGTGAATGGAAAATGGTGGAAAAAGAAATGGAGGGAAATGAAATTTTGAATAATTTTTACAAAGGAACTTTATCCCTCATTGGATAGAAAGAGGAAAATTCTTGTGCTTATGTATAGAAGCACTTCTTCTAGCTCTTAGAAAGTTGAGAAGAGAGCATGCCCCGCGCCGTCGTCGTCATCGCTCGCTCGGCTCGGCTTCGGCTTTGGATTTGGATTTGGTCGATTGATATGATTGATTGATAATTTTTGGACCAAATTTAGTCTCCATTTCTGTCATTAAATATTTCCTAATATTTTTTGCGCGGAAAATTATTTAAATTTGTGGCACTTCCAACTGTCAATTTCACGACCAGCCATTCCGTTCTGTTGAATAGATACCTCTTCAACTGAACATGCACCTTTGCACCTGTTGGAACTCAACTCCGTTGGCTATAAATAGAGAGGCTCGGCCTCATTTTTCAACACCTAAAAATCTGAAATATCTCCCCTCAATCTTCTGCATTTTGCATTGTTTTTCAAAAGCAAAAACGTAAGCATTTTGTGTGATTTTCTCTGCCATTTGAGTTCGTCGAAGTTCTGTGATTTGAAGTGACGCTATCACAAATAGTTATTCCATTCTATCCTGGGAGGAATTAATCAGAAACCTTAGGCAACTGTGAGGAGATTAAATTCCTTAAGCACACAAGAAACTTGTGGGCTCGGAAGTTTTCTATTTTTTTTTCCTTAAAATAACCTTTACTAATTTTCTGGTTTTGAATACAGTGTGGTAGCAAGCCATTTCCGAGAAACTTGTGGGCTCGGAAAGAATTTTATTTTATTTTTGTATTGATCTTACTTTCTAGTTTGGGAGACTAAAATGTGATTTTCTACTCTCGTTTTCGAGATTAAAATCTTTGAATTTTCTACTCTAGTTTGAGATTAAAGTCGTTGTGACTTTCCAGGCAATCCGAGATTAAAATCCTTGTGATTTTCTATTCGGTTGTTTGTATTTGGTTTGAAGATATAAAAACTTCACCGAGATACTAATTCTGGTTGTGTCAATTTCTTTTACAAAAAAATGACAACAAGTACGGAACAACAAAATGGTTCTGTTGGAACGACTACTGCTACAATGGCTACGACGTCTTCAAGTCGCATAACGTCTGTGTCGGTGACGGCACCGACAGAAAAACCCAAAAAAATTTCTGGCGTGGACTTCAAATGTTGGCAGTAGAAAATGTTCTTCTACCTGACCACACTCAGTCTGCTGCACTTTATAAGCTAGGATGTTCCAGTCTTGGGAGAAGAGACTCCGGCTAATGAGCGTTTTGTGGTCACAGAGGCATACAAGCATTCTGACTTCTTTTGCACAAATTATATATTGAGTTGTTTGGAAGATGGCTTGTACAACTTTTACAGTGTCATAAAAACTTCAACAGAGTTGTGGAACGCTCTTGAAAAGAAGTACAAGACGGAAGATGCCGGACTTAAGAAGTTTGTTGCCGCAAAGTTCTTTGACTTTAAAATGGTTGACAGTTAGTCTGTCATAACTCAAATTCAAGAACTACAAGTCATCGTTCATGACCTCCTTGCCAAAGGTATACATCGAATCAATATTGTTAATAAAGATATTGATTATATTATTAATCCCAAATTTATGATTGTAGGTATGGTCATAAATAAAGCGTTTCAAGTTGCGGCATTTATTGAAAAGTTGCCTCCGATGTGGAAGGACTTTAAAAACCACTTGAAACATAAGAGCAAGGAAATGATATTGGAAGACCTTATTGTTCGCCTAAGGATTGAAGAGGATAACAAGACTGGAGAAAAAAAGTCCCGTGGAAATTCAACAATAATAGGTGCAGATATTATTGAGGAAGCTTCAACGAGCAAAAAGAGAAAGAAGCCGTCTGGACCAAAGAATTACCCAAACAAAAAGAAGTTCAAAGGTAATTGTCACAACTGTGGAGAGGTTGGACACAAGGCTGTTGAATGTCGTGCACGAAAAAAGGACAAAAAGAAAAGCCAAGCAAACATGATTGAGAAGAATGATGAAATAGACAATTTATGTGACATGCTTTCGGAATGCAACCAAGTCAGAAATCCTAGAGAATGGTAGATTGATTCGGGGGAAACTCGTCATATTGGTGCTAATAAGGAGTTGTTTACTTCTTATGCTCCTGCTGGACCCGACGAGACAGTTTTTATGGCAACTTCCGCTACTACAAAAGTTGAAAGAACGGGAAAGATAGCTTTGAAGATGGCTTCTGGCAAGATTGTGACTCTGAATGATGTCCATGTTCCTGAAATGCAGAAGAATTTAGTCTCGACATCCCTTCTAGTCAAGAACGGCTTTAAATGTATTTTTGTTTTCGACAAGGTTGTAGTTAGTAAGAATAAAATGTATGTTGGGAAAGGTTACCTTACTGAGGGCCATTTCATACTCAATGTAATTTCCATTGATATGAATAAAATTTCAGCTTCTTCTTACTTGCTTGAGTCAAATAATTTATGGTATGAACATTGACGACACGTCAACTTCAAAACTTCGCGAAAAATAGTTAATTTGGAAGTATTGCCTAAGTTTGAATGCAATAACTCAGAATGTCAAATATGTGTGCAATAAAAGTATGTTAAGCATCCTTATAAGTCAATTGAAAGGAACTCAAATCCTTTAGACTTAATTCACACAGATATTTGCGACATGAAGTCAATACCATCTCGCGGTGGGAAAAAGTATTTCATAACTTTTATTGACGGCAGTACTAGATATTGCTACATTTACTTAATAGAAAATATGAAGCAATTGATACATTCAAGCAATATAAAAATAAATTTGAAATGCAACTAAACAAAAAGATCAAAATAATAAGAAGTGATAGGGGCGGCGAATATGAATCTCCTTTTGAAGAAATATATTTGGAATACGACATTATTCACCAACAATTGCCCCTTACTCACCGCAATCTAATGGAATTGCAGAAAGAAAGAATATAATGTTAAAGGAGATGATGAATGCCTTGATAATAAGTTCTGGTTTACCTCAAAACTTCTGGGGAAACTATTATTACAGCTAACCGAATACTCAATCGAATTCCTCATAGAAAAACACAATCCATTCCATATGAAAAATGGAAAGGAAGGAACCCCAATTTAAAATATTTTAAAGTGTGGGGGTGTTTGTCTAAAGTGCAGGTCCCTAAACCCAAAAAGGTAAAGATTGGACTGAAAATTGTTGATTACATTTTCATAGGATATGCAACAAATAGTAAAGCATATAATTTTCTGGGTCATAAATCAGAAAATCCAGACATTGGTATTAATACGGTAATTGAATCAGATAATGCTAAATTATTTGAGAATATTTATCCGTATAAAATAGAATGTGAGCCGTCTAGTAAAAAATCTAAGCGATCTCGGGAACAAGTAAAGTAAAGTACTTTTGATGAAGATAATCCAAGACATAGTAAACGTCAAAGGACAGCAAATTCCTTTGGACCAGATTTTTTGGCATTGTTATTAGAAAACGAGCCGCAAACGTTCAAAGAAGCAATGTCTTCCTCAGAAGCACAATACTGGAAAGAGCCAGTCAATAGTTAGATTGAATCCATATTAAGTAATCATACTTGGGAATTGGTTGATCTTCCTCCGAGAAATAAATATTTGGGTTCTAAGTAGATTTTCAAAAGGAAAATGAAAGTTAATGGTACTATTGACAAATATAAGGCAAGATTAGTTGTTAAAGGGTTTAGACAACGAGAAAGTCTTTATTACTTTGACACATACTCGCCGGTAATAAGGATTACATCTATCTGGGTGTTAATAGAGTTAGCCGCCGTGTATGGCTTTTAAAACCATCAGATGGATGTGAAGACAGCCTTCTTAAATGGAGATTTGGAGGAAGAAATTTATATGAAACAACATGAAGGGTTTGTAGTTCCCGGAAAAGAAAAGAAGGTGTGTCGACTTGTTAAGTCACTTTACGGACTGAAACAAGCACCAAAATAATATATGCGAAATTTGACCAAACAATGTTATCAAATAGCTTCAAGATCAATGAGTGTGACAAATGTGTTTACATTAAGAATACTCCAAACCAAATAGTCATTGTTTGTTTATATGTGGATGATATGTTGATAATGAGTAATGACATTGCTAACATAAATGCTACTAAGCGCATGCTTACTAGTAAGTTTGATATGAAAGACTTAGGATTTACCGATTTAATTATGGGAATTAAGATCCTACGGACTTCTCAAGGTCTAGCTTTGTCTCAATATCGTTACATTAAAGCGGTGCTTGAAAAGTTCGAATATTTGGACTTTAAAGTTGTAAAAACACCAATTGATATAAATTATATGCTTGTGAAGAATAAAGGTCAAAGCGAGTCTTAATTGGAATATGCTTGAATGTTGGGAAGTTTGATGTAATTATGAATTGTACACGACCTTATATAGCTTGTGTGCTAAGTAAACTTAGTCGATATATAAGTAATCCCGACCAAGCTCATTGGATAGTAATGAAACGAGTATTGGGGTATTTGTAATATACCCAAGACTATGCATTACATGACAATAATTATCATGCAGTTATTGAAGGATATAGTGATGTAAATTGGATCAGCGGATCAACGGAATCAAAAAACACAAGTGGATACATTTTTACCATTAGTGGAGGAGTAGTGTCTTGGAAGTCGTCCAAACAGACATGCATCGCCCGCTCTACAATGAAGTCGGAGTCTATAGCTTTAAACAAGATCGGTGAAGAAGCTGAATGGCTCCGGAATTTCTTGGAAGATATTCCATTTTGGCCCAAACATTTGGCACCTATATGCATACATGCGATAGTCAAGCGGCAATAGGAAGGGCAAGGAACATTATGTATAACGGTAAATCTCATCACATACGACGAAGACATAATACCGTTAGACAACTATTCTCTAGTGGAATTATTACAATTGACTATGAAAAGTCAAAAGATAATGTATCGAAGCCGTTTACAAAAGGCCTAGCTAGAGAGGCGGTTGAGAAGTCATCAAAGGGAATGTGACTATGTTGACGGTAACTCTACCTAGAAAACTGGAGATCCCAAGATCTAGGTTCAACGAGATCAAACAAAGTCATTAGTGACGGTTCAACAATGTCAAATAAATTTTTGGTCCATTCTCGACGAAGACATTGTTCAGTACCAAGGATAAAGCATTAAGGCTTTTTAATGATTTCTAAATTTGATACGTTTGGTATATCAAATAGTGTACCTACATGATAACATATTTAGAAATCACCTATGTAAGTGTGAAGCATAAGCCGCTTCAAGAAAAATTTTGTAAGGTCATTTTTTTACGCACTTATGAAACCAGGCGGTGTTCATGGCTTAAACGAACACAACAATGAGAACCAAAGACGATTAAGGGTTGATTGTGTGACATATGGCTGTCTAGGTATACGCCAAAGTTCGACGGTTCAAATAAATCAAATCTACCGATTGATCGAGTATATCCGACATATGTTCACTACGGAAAGTTCAAAGGGAAACATACTTATCTAGATGCGATTAATACTTACTTTCGAATCACACAGTTTTTTCATGCATAATTTTTCCGGATAGCCATTCCCCATTCTTGTGGGGAATTGTTGGGTTTTGTTAATTAAAATAAAAGAGGTGTGAACAGAAAACAGTGGAAAAAGAAATGGAGGGAAATGAAGTTTGAATAAGTCCTTTTTACAAAGGAACTTTGTCTCTCATTGGATAGGAAGAGGAAAATTCTTGTACTTATATATATAAGCACTTCTTCTAGCTCTTAGAGAGTTGAGAAGAGAGAAAGCCTCGCACGGTCATCGTTATCGCTTGCTCGTCTTGGCTTCGGATTTGGGTTTGGATTTGGATTTGGTCAATTGATATGATTGATTGATACTTTTTTTTTATCAAATTTTGTCTCCATTTTTGTCAATTAATATTTCCTTTCCCAATATTTTTGCATGGAAAATTATTTAAATTCGCGGCACTTCCAACGGTCAATTTCGCGACCAGCCGTTCCGTTCTATTGAATAGATACCTCTTCAACCAAACATGCACCTTTGCACCTGTTGGAACTCAATTCTATTGGCTGTAAATAGAGAGGCTCAGCCTCATTTTTCACCACCAAAAAATATGAAATCTCTCCCCTCTATCTTCTGCATTCTACATTGTTTTTGAAAAGCAAAAACATAAGCATTTTGTGTGATTTGCTCCGCCATTTGAGTTTATCGAAGTTCTGTAATTTGAAGCACCACTATCACATAATAGTTATTCTGTTCTATCCTAGGCAGAATCAATCCGAAACCTTGGGCAACTATAAGAGGATTAAATTGCTTAAGGTCACATAAGAAACTTGTGCACTCAAATTTTTTCTATTTTATTTTCTTAAACTAAAGTTTATTGATTTTCTGGTTTTGAATACAGTATGGTAACATTCTAATTGTTATATTTTTTATGATAGGAACCAAGCTGGTTATGAAAACTAATCGTATTATACTAGGGCATTTTCATCTATACATGCTTTTTGTGTCATATTTTAACTTATGCCCCCTTTGCAAAAAAAATTGCAAGCGTACCCGTTTTTTCACATAATTTCAGCACATGGGGCTGAAGTAGCAAAGGCAATCATTCAAAACTTCAGCATTCTAGTAGCCGGGCCTGAAGCTCAGCTCTAGAGCTAAAGTTTTTATTTTGTAACTGGCGAACTTCAGCGCTAGAGCTGAAGTTTTTGTGCTGTAACTGGGAAACTTCAGCTCTAGAGCTGAAGTTTTTGTGTTGTAATTTTTGTGTTGTAACTGGGAAACTTCAGCTTTAGAGCTAAAGTTTTTGTGTTGTTACTGGGAAACTTCAGCTCTAGAACTGAAGTTTTTGTGTTGTAACTGGAAAACTTCAGCTTTAGAGCTGAAGTTTTTGTGTTGTAACTGAAAAAATTCAGCTTTAGAGCTAAAATTTTTGTGTTGTAACCGGGAAACTTCAGCTCTAGAGCTGAAGTTTTGTGTTGTAACTGGAAAACTTCCGCTCTGGCCTTTGAAAAAAATAAATTGCACAACTCACCAAAAGTTGGAGTAGTTCAGTTGTTGGAAGAAGCTGCCACTAAGTTGGGGAAAGACTTCAACTGCAGGTATGATCAGTTTCTATTTGATTATGAAAGAGAAGGGTCATGAAATATCTGGACTTCCTTGCATGAAGAAAAAGTGATAAGCTAAGAAAATATAGGTAACAAATCCTTTGTACATATACATATACTAATCGTCTTACATAACAAAAGCTTCTCTGTAATGGCAAAAGTCACTAAGAAATTGCTTTAGGTCCCATGTCCTGCTATTGCTATCTTGGATCAAGAATAGTTAATGTTAAGACATTGTCAGTGAGGCATCTTTTCTCATTTGAATTATCTGTTTCAGATGCATTCCTCTTATTTAACTCATCAATATTGATTTCTTCCGAATGACCAACAAAGCAGCAAGCACATCAGTGCCTTTGGAAATTAGGAACAGGTGCATGGAGTTTCTTATCTAAAGATGAAGAAAGAGAGCAATGTTGAAGTCATCGTTGCATAAAAAGAAAAAAGAAAATGAAGGAGGAGGAGAAAGGGAGCTGAAGTTGTTTAAAAAGTGGCTACAAGTTAAAAGTTTAAAAAAAATGGGTATAGGTTAAATGGGGGCGACCAAATAGGGCGACCCGTGCAATTTTTACTATTATACTACTACTCAGTAAAGAGATAAAATTCTAGTTATGTGATTGGAAAAAAAGTGCATGATTAACCTAGGTTAATTCTTTCTTTAGCTTCAAGAAATTCAAATTTGTTAAGGGCAATGGGTTAACAACCATTCTTATCCATTGCAAGATTATTTAGTACTAAGGGCAATGGGTTAACAAAAACTTGTTTTTTCCGTGCATGCTTGAGTCCATCCTTGGCCATTTTATCGGCCACCTTGTTTCCTTCTCGGAAGTAATGGATGATCATCAGGTGCCTCAGCTAGTGCATTAACCACCTGCAATCAGTTATAATAGTTGTATAAGTCATAGTATTCGATTGAATTGCCTTAATGAGGTCTGTTGCGTCCGTTTCCACTATTAGAAAGCTTCCAATTGAGATTGAAGTAGGGAGGCAGAGGGTTTTGAATGTTGGAAACCCAGCATCCACTCTCCTTTATGATTTCTAATAATACCTCCTAAACCACCCATATTTGAGTTGTCTTTGAATGCACCATCAATGTTTAGCTTAATGAAATTATGAGGTGGTTTGTTCCAAGTAACCTTAATAGCAATAGAATGCGTTATTGTAGCTTCATTAGCGGTAAGATGGTAGTATTCTAGGGCTAGGGAAATTACATGAGAGTAATTATATTTTAGGGACAAATTGTTATGGTTGTTGTTGTTTCTATATGAACAAATAGTCCAAATAACAAAGGGAAATAAAGTTTCCCAGGGGAGGATATTGGGTGATGAAGTAGTACTGATGTTCCTAGTTATTTGAATCCAGTCCCTTGTGTTCCTAATCTAGGAACAGTTAATACCTAGTGATGACCAGAAGTGTCTAACTGAGTCACACTGCAAGAAAATGTGCTCAATTGTCTCTTCTCCTTTCTTGCAAACCGAGCAAATGGGGTCAGTGTTAATTCCTATATGATGAAGATATTGACGAGTAGGGAGCCTATTGTGGAGACATTTCCATACGAGAAATTTAGTTTTGTTGGGACAATTTGAACTCCAGACCCAATTAAAGGAATTTGTGCCATTTAGGCTATGGATAAAAAGATTATAGCAGGATTTAGTGGTAAAAATACCATTTGGATTCAATTTCCAGTAGTAGGAGTCATGGTTTGAATTATTAGGCTCAAGTGAATAGATGTCATTTTTAATATGATGGGGCAATTCAAACGGAATTTTTGAGAGATCCCACTTTTTACCTAGACAAAGGTCCTTTATACCAAGGTTTATAGAAGGTAATGGGAGAGGCCCCTCTATGATATTTCTAAGTGTAGTGGCTTTAGGAATCCAGTTGGATTCCCAAATATTCATAGAAGAGTTTTTACGAGGAATCCAATTTAGCCCTTTGTTAAAAATTTCCCAATCCTTGATAATACTCTTCCAAATGAAAGAGGTGTGTTTTTGGTTTTTTAAGGTGCCATAGAGGGATGAGAGAGTTTGAGACTACGGGAGAAGAGGATTTTGAAGGATTCTCCATGATAGGCTTGCTAGGGCAACTAGGTTTTTTTTCTTTTGCCGCATGAATTCCAATACCCCCCATTCATTTTATCTTTAGTCATTGTATCCCAAGAAATAAGATGGATTTTTTTGAGGTCGTCGTCGAGCCCCAAATAAATCTTTTTTGAATTTTGTCAATGCTTTTGAGAATCTTGATAGGCAGGAAGTTATAGTGCATGACATGGTTAGGAATACTATTAAGAGAAGCATTGGCTAAGGTTGTTCTCCCAGCCATATTAAGGAACTTGGACTTCCATGAGGACAATTTTGAATTCATTTTGTCAATGATGAATTGGTAGTCGGAGGGCCTAGGTTTTGTGTTTGTTATAGGAAAACCTAGGTATTTCCCAAAAGAGTTGCTACATTTTATGTTGAAAACTTTGGATAGCTCCTTTTTGGTATTTGTTGGGCAATTTTTTGATACGATAATTTTGTGTCACGACCCGGATTTTTTTCCACCATCGGGCGTCGTGATGGCGCCTACTAATGGAGCTAGGCCAGCCAAACAATAAACACTCACTATCCAACCTCAACAATATAATATTCTACAATAATTTAAATAGGTGCGGAAGACTTTAAGTTTAACAAAATGATATAAAAATGCGGAAGTTTGAAACACATCACTACCCAAAACCTGGTGTCACTAGCTCACGGACTACTATAGAATACTACAAACAAGTCTGAATGAAAGAAAAATACATATGTCTGTTTCGGTACAATGAAAACAAACTGAAATAAAGGAAAGGGACTTCAGCCTGCGAACGTCAGCTAAGCTACCTCGAGAGTCTTTGGACTGAAGATAGCTCCCAGATAGAACCCTACTGCTACTGCCCAAAAGCTGCTCCTGGATCTGTGCACAAAGAAATGCACAGAGTGTAGCATCAACACAACCGACCCTATGTGCTGGTAAGTACCTGGCCTAACCCCGGCGAAGTAGTGACGAGGCTAGACCGGACTACCAAAATCAACTTTTACAATCCTATATACATGTATACAATAAAAGGAAAAGAAATACCGAAACTAAACAGTTAAAAAGGAAGGGAAACATGATGTGGGGGAGTACAATTTGAATATAAAATTCATCAGCGTAATTAAGAAACAGGGCACAACAATAATTATCAAAGAAATAGGAATTCAATAGTTGTACGGCATCACCCTTCGTGCTTTTACTCTCGTTCTCACCCAAAGCAATTGAACAAAATGCACGGCATCACCCTTCGTGTTTTCCCTCACATGACTCTCATTTCATGGCACGGAATGACCCTTCGTGCAAACATAATCAAATCAGAGCACGGAATGTACCTTCATGCATAAGTAGTCAAAACATAGCACGGAATGACCCTTCATGAAAATAAAATCAAAAATAACACGGAATAACCCTTCGTGCGTTAACACTCTTCCTCACCCAAACAGTAGTCACAACCAAACGAGCGAGAGAAGAATAGTCAATAACAAGAAATGTCCCGGCAAGGGAATAACACAATTAACAACTAAATCTCGGCAAGGGAACAACATCATTAGCTTTCACATCCCGGCAAGGGTAAATATTCAGTATACTTAACAATCCCAGCAAGGGATCAATCACAACTCCTTTCAATACTTTCATCTCTTACTCAATGGTAATTATCATTCGAGCCAACACTCCAAAGTATTAATATTTCATGATTTATCCTCAAACTCTTCACAGTATGTAGTTATCATTAATTAGCTTAGAAGAGTTCCAAATTATCTCAAAAACAAGTACAAACAAGGACCCACGGTCATGCTAGACTCCGGTGTATAG
>MU670367.1:44964-70254 GCA_026770625.1 Nicotiana glauca
CTCTAGAATAGCTTTACCCCTCGAATTCACCACAAAACCGCTCGAATCTAGTCACAAATTACTTGAATGTATCAACAAATGCTAATTGAATCAACTTGAATGCATAAAATAATTTTCCCAAAGTTTTACTCAAAAATTCCCAAAATGCCCCCGAGCCCACGTGGTCAAAACCCGAGGTTCGAACCAAAACCCGGTTACCCATTCCCCCATGATTCCAATTATATGATTAGTTTTGTAATCGGACCCCAAATTGAGGTCCAACTTCCCAATTTTTTTGAAAACCCTAATCCTTAACCAAACCCCCAATTCCCTTTTATGAAAATCCTTGATTAAAGTTGAAATCATGTTACAAGATGTTAAGGAGTGAAGAAAATAAGTTAGAAATCTCTTACGAATCGTTTTGGAGAAGAAAAGTTGTTTGGAAATCGCCTCTTATGTTTTTAGGTCTTGAAAAAGTGTAAAATGACTGAAAATCTCGAATTTATATGCTTCATTGAAGGCCCGGAGCGGACCGCACAAAAATGTCCCGTGGCCGCGCCAAGGAAGGGGGGAAACAACTCTCTAAACTTACCTAGCGCAGACCGCACGATTTGGTGCGCGGCCGCGGTGGTGGACTTGCAACTAGGCCTTCTCTGAATCTCCCAACGCGAACCGCGCAAAAATGCACCGCGGACGCGCTGGTCGAACTTAAGCCAATGGCCTCTCTGAACCTGGCCACGCGGACCGCATAGAAATTTACCACGGCCGCGTGGCTTCCAGCGCGAAAATGACCGCGGCCGCGTTGGGGCCTGCAACACTGCAACATCTGGTACTTTTAAGCCTAAGGCCTCCCGGGACCTACTCAAAACTCACCCGAGCCCTCGGGGCTCCAAACCAAACATCCACATTACTCCAACAACATCCTACGGACTTACTCGCGCGATCAAATCACCAAAATAACATCATTTACATAGAATCGAGCCTCAAAACTCATGATTTTTATTTCAAAGTTCTTTAACTTTCTAACTTGGAACTCATAGTCCGAAACACGTCAAACGACGTTTGATTTCGACCAAATTTCACAGAAAGCGCTTAACGCATATTTAAGACCTGTATCGGGTGTCGGAACCAAAATACGAGTCCGGTACCTATATTTTCTAACTCACTTTCATTTCTATTTTTCCTTAATAAATTTCAGAAAACAATTTAACAGAGAAATTCTTTTACCGGAGTTCTGGACCTCGGATTTTGACTCCGAGCACGTGCCTGAGTCCCATATTTTTCTATGGACCTCCCGAGACCATCATGGGTCCGGGTCCGTTTACCCAAAATGTTGACCAAAGTCAACTATATCAATATTAATATCATAATTCTTCAAATTTTTTCACAGAATTCACATATTTTAACATAAAAACTTTCCGGCTTCGCGCCCGGACGGCGCACACAAATCGAGGTAACCACCAGCGAGGTTTCCAAGGCCTCGGAAGCGCAGAGAAAGGGAGAAAGTACGGTGATGACCCCTTTGGGTCGTCACATTTTGGACTTATCTTTATTGATCTTTTGGCCTGATAGAGTACAGAAGGACTCTAGGCAACTGAGAATTGTTTCAGGGGATTTATTATCAATTTGGCACATTAGATTAAGGTCATCAGCATAAAAAATATGGGATAGCTTGTAATTCTTTTTTCCTAGACTAACTGGTGACCAGTTACCAATATCAACCTGATGGTTTATGTTAATAGAAAGCATTTCTAGGCAGAGAATAAAGATATAGGGGGAAATGGGGTCCCCTTGTCTAATTCCACTACTTGGGGAGAATAAATGACTTCTGCTCCCATTGGATAAAACTGCTATATTGCTAGCGGTGACACATTCCATGATAAGGGAAGTAATTTTTGGAGGAAATTTGAAATAACAAAGGGTTCTAAAGATGAAAGACCATTCGAGCCGATCAAAATTTTTTTCAAGGTTAATTTTTAATACAAGAGAAGCTTTCCCATGTTTTTGCTTATGCATTTTAGAAATAAGCTCTTGGATAATAATAGTATTATCACTAGTACGTCTGCCTTTTAGAAAACTGGATTGGTATGGACTAATAATTTTTTGTAAAAAAGGCTTGAGTCTATTTGCCAGAGTTTTAGTAATAACTTTGTAAATAGTGTTACATAAACCAATTGGCCTGTAGTTTTTTTAAGGAGATAGAATTAGGGATTTTAGCAATAAGGCAGAGGTAAGTATCATTAATCCCATTAGGAAGCTTGCCTGTTTCGAAAGTAGTTTGACAAAGATGTGTCACTGAATTGTTTACCAAATCCCAGAATCGTTGAAAGAAGTAAGGGTGTAGACCATCTGGACCAGGTGATTTAAAGGGTTTAAAACTAAAAACTGCATTTTTAAGCTCAGTTTGTGATAAGGGATTGTCTAACATAATAAGGTTGAGGTCAAGGAAACTGGTGGACTTTTCCTTATTAGTAGACCAATTGGAAAATTTGTGATTTGTGGTGAATGAGTTGTTAAAAAAATTATAGACATGGTCCATGATGCCCCGAGGGTCATTAATCCAGCTACCATTAGAGTCTTTGAAGTACATAATTTTATTGATTCTTCTGTTATTAGTAGCACAAATATGGAAGAATTTAGAATTTGAGTCTCCTTCATTAAGCCAATTTATCCTGGAACGGAGTTTCCAATAGTCTTTTTCTATTTTGAGGAGATTGTTATAATCCATTTTGAGAGTGAGTTCTAAATTGTGAAGGAAATTTCTATGACCATAAGAAACCGATTTTTGAATACCATTTAATCTAGCTAATAGATTCCTTTTTTTTAACTACGTCTCCAAATGTAGTATTCTTCCATTCAATAATACAATTTTTTAATAAGTTAGAGGCTTGGATAAAATCCTTATTGTTCCAGCAAGAGCTCACAATGTTTTTAAATTGGGGATGTCTACACCAGTAAGACTCCATTCTAAAAGGTTTAGGGAGAGGATTTACTGGTTTGGGAACAAATTCAATCAATATGGGGTTATGGTTAGAGTGAGTTCTTGGAAGGTGGACAACACTAGTATTAGGAATTTAACCATTCATCATTTGCTAAGACTCTGTCCAGTCTTTCCCTAATTCTAGTACTATTACACTTGGTATTATTTGACCACGTAAATTTGCCACCTTTGAAGCCTAAATCCATAAGGTTGCAATAGTTTATTTTGTTCCATAATTTAAGAGCCCTTCTTCTATTTATAGGATTACCACCTTATTTATCATTTGCTACTAGGACATTATTTAGATCACCTCCTAAAAGCCATGCACCTTTATAGTTATCAAATATACTAGTAATATTATCCCACATAGTATTCCTTTTAGATATTTTAGTACTAGCATAAATAGTGGTAAAGAGCCAAGTTTTTTGAGAAGGAATTACCTCAATGAGAGCATGGATTTCATTGTTACGCCTCACAAAGTTGCTCACATTCACCACATTTGTGTCCCACATAAAAGCCATACCTCCTGATTGTCCCTCGGCTGGGACCTCTATCATATCAGTGAAACTGAACTCATTCATCAGGCTACCATGGCTAGTCAATCTGGTTTCTAAGAGGGAGACCATGCATGGATGGTGGGATGCTATTAGGTCATGGAAGTTTCTTTTGAAATCAGCATTATTTCCACCCCTAATGTTCCATATCACTATATTTTTAGCGTGATTCATCTGAGGGGGATTTGGGAGGGTAGGACCATTGGCTTGGATTGGTTGAGGGAATATGGGGTTCCTTCTTAGTGAGGGGACTAGTATCATGGCTAGTTTCCCCACCGTTGGGTCCTAGGAAGGCCTCGTGTCCACTGTGCATTTGAATAGTGAAAGTGAACATGCTAGAATAAGCCTCTTCTCTCGCATCTCCTCGAATAGATAGACTTTTACTTCGTCTAGGTTTGAAACCTCTACTGTGTGCTCCCCTACAAGATCTATCTCCCCCTCCATTTCCTCCCCCCTAGGTTTCCTAGGTTTTGAGCTACTGGTGGTTCTTGAAAGGGTTGATGTACATGAACTTGATTCATTGGTTCCTCCTGTTGCATGTGGTTCTGAGCTAGTTCCCAGTTCATTAGGATTGGATTTAAGGACATCATCTCCTGGGGCGGGAAGAAGGGTAATTCCAGGCCCAAGTTTTGTAGGAGATATAGGTTCTGAGCAAAATGAGGAGGGAGATTCCACTGGGATATCATTGCTTGAATAAGATTGTTGTTCATCCCCGGTGCAAGTGGTTGCATGATGTTGTTTACCCATATGTGGTTTAGGTAATTGCTCATTGAGAGATGTAGGCCCTCCGAAACCACTTGGGCTAGGAATTGAGGATTGTTTATGAGTATGATACTTTCTTGTCCATTGATCATCACTTGAAGTGAGATCCCCCTCCCCATGAGTCCTAATTCTATCCAGCTTGTTGGGTGGTGATTTTGTGGCAGTGGAGGCTGGGCATACACCACTTGTATTGGTAACATTTGTTGGGGTAGAGATGGTAGGTTTTCCATGGGTAGGGCTTGAAGGTTTCTCAGTATGTGGATTAGTCGATATCTTCTCCGGTTGCTTGGAGGAAGTCTTGGAATTTTCAGTTGAGGGAGGTAAGTTATATTGCAATAGTGTGTTAGGGATGAGGGATATTATTAGATCTATTTGCATGCATTTCGGCTGGGTTAGCGTGCTAGATGATATAGAAGATTTTGCATGCAGATGGTTTGGCACGTAGAGCCTGGACTTTGCCATTTGGATGGAAGAGCTATCAATATTGGGCGGGTGTTTATCAGCATGCACGAAAGATTGGTATGGTAGATTACTAGGGTCGTTTGAGGGTGAAAGATGTTGGTTCCTCAGTTAGTATCCTGTATTTGTAAATAATAATTCTGGAAAATAAAATGTTAGCGTATAAACGTAAATATAAATAAGACAGTAATTAATTCGAGCCCACTGAATTCACAGTGTTTCCTTAAGGAATTTAATCCTCTCCTAGTACCCAAGGTTATGGATTATTTCCTCCCAGGATAGAACGAATTACACACTGGTGTAGCTGTACTTCAAACCCCAGTGTTTCAGCGAATACAAAGTTCGGCAGCAACTTACGGATGCTTTGTTTGTAGTTAAAAAACAATGCAGAATAAATGAGGACAACTCAGAAGTCGAATAGAAATACTGAGAGGAAGGAATGCAATGTATAGCCGATGTTGAATTCTTACTGAAGAGGATATCAGATTGCAATTCGTTTTTGTATATTGAGTGAATATAGAGTGTATATCGAGTGTATACATAGTGTATATCGAGTGTATATAGAGTGTATCTCAAGTGTTTTTTCCGGTGTGTTTATCTCTCTCCAACTGCTACTCTATTTATAACAATCAGTTGAGAGAGATCAACCCTCCCTCTATGGTGGAACAAGTACTTAGCTTGTTATGGAGCAAGCACTAGCTTTTGGAGCAAGCAATTGCTTGTAATAGATCAATCACTTGGAGTGGCTGTTATTGTAGCTGGTGGTACTATACACGGATTGGAATACGTCCGTTACAAAATATGGATTATATCACGTTAATATTCACTATTAACAAATAAATTTGTATATAAACCCACCAACATTCTTATCCTCTACCAATGAGGGACACTGTCTCATTAAAGAGAAGAGGAGAACTTAAAATTTTACTCAAAATTTTATTTTCTCTCCATTTCCCATTCACTATCATTTTAAGACTATTGCATCTTAAACAAAAACTCAACAATCCCCCACATGAATGGGGAATGGCTATATCACGGAAGTATGCATGAAAAACTTGTGTGATTCCCAAGCAAGGATTAATTGCATCTGGATAAGTAGGTTTCCCTTTGAACTTTCCGTAGTGCACTTATGTTGGATATACTCGGTCAATCGGTAGATTTGATATCTTTGAACCGTCGAACTTTAGTGTATACCTAGACAACCATAAGTCACACAATCAACCCTTAACCGTTTTTGGTTCTCATTGTTGTGTTCGTTTCAGCCATGAACACCGTCTGGTTTCATAAGTTCATAGAGAATTGGCCTTGCAGAATTCTCCTTGAAGCGGCTAACACTTCACACTTATATAGGTGATTCCTAAACGTGTCATCCTATAGATACACTATTTGATATACCCCGTATCAAATTTAGAAATCATTAAAAAGCCTTAATGTTTTATCCTTGGTACTGTACATTATCTCATCACGAGAATGGACCAAAATTTTTGTTGACAATATTGAACCGTCATTAATGACTTTGTTTGATCTCCTTGAACCTAGATCTTGGGATCTCCAGTCTTCTAGGTAGAGTTACCGCCACAATGACTTGTTCCCGGCCATAGTCCCATTCCCCTCGATGATTTCTCAACTACCTCTCTAGTTAGGCCTTTTGTAAGTGGATCCGACACATTATCACTTGACTTTACATAGTTAATTGTGATAATTCCTCTAGAGAGTAATTGCCTAACGGTTTTATATCTTCGTCGTATATGACGAGATTTACCATTATACATAACGCTCCCAGCCCTTCCAATTGCCGTTTGGCTGTCACAATGTATGCATATTGGTGCCAACGGTTTGGGCCAAAATGGAATGTCTTCCAAGAAATTTCGGAGTCATTCAGCTTCTTCACCGACTTTATCTAAGGCTATGAACTCAGCCTCCATTGTAGAGCGGGCAATACAAGTTTGTTTGGACGATTTCCAAGATACCACTCCTTCACCAATAGTGAATATATATCCACTTGTGGACTTTGAATCAATTGAGCCGGTGATCCAATTTGCATCACAATATACTTCAATCACCACAGGATATTTACTGTAGTGCAAATCAAAGTTTTGGGTATGTTCTAAATATCCCAAAACTCGTTTCATGGCCATCCAATGAGATTGACTTGGATTGCTCGTGTATCAACTCAGTTTACTTATAGCACAATCTATATATGGTCGTGTACAATTCATGATGTACATTAAGCATCCCAACACACGAGCATAATCCAATTGTGATATACTTTGGCATTTGTTCTTTGCTAATGCAAGATTCACGTCAGTTAGAGTCTTTGTAACTTTAAAGCCCAAGTGCATGAATTTTTCAAGTACTATCTTAATATAATGAGAATGGGACAATGCCACACCTTGAGGAGTCTTTTGTATCTTAATCCCCAGAATTAAATCCGCAACTCCCAAGTCCTTCATATTAAACTTGCTAGTTAGCATATGCTTAGTCGCATTTATGTTGGCAATGTCATTACTCATTATCAGCATATCATCCACATATAGGCAAACAATGACTATGTGATTTGGAACATTTTTAATGTACACACATTTATCACATTCATTTATCTTAAAACCCATTTGACAACATTGTTTGGTCAAATTTTGCATGCCATTGTTTGGGTGCTTGTTTTAGTCCGTAGAGGAACTTAACAAGTCTACATACCTTCTTTTCTTTACTCGGAACCACAAACCCTTCAGGTTGTTCCATGTAGATTTCTTCCTCCAAATCTCCATTAAGAAGGCTGTCTTTACGTCCATTTAATGAATTTCAAGACCATAAACTGCAGCTAAAGCTACTAGCGTTCGTATGGACATAATTCTCGTCACTGGAGAATATGTATCAAAGTAGTCAAGACCTTCTCGTTGTCTATACCCTTTGACAACAAGTCTTGCCTTAAATTTATCAATAGTGCCATCATCTTTCATTTTTCTTTTAAAAATCCATTTACTACCCAAAGGTTTATTTCCAGGAGGAAGATCTACCAATTCCCATGTATGGTTGTTTAATATGGACTCTATTTCTGCCACGACCCCAGTACATCCTCCATGAACATGTCGTGATGGCACCTAGTCCCTATGACTAGGTAAGTGTCACGACCCAATTTCCAAACCCAGTCGTGATGGCGCCTCTTGTGAAGACAAGGCCAACCAACTAACGCAAATCATCTATTTAATAGTCATTAAACATAATGAATAGAAAATACCACGTAATGGCATTAAAAACTATCAATTACAACCCAACACAACCCGACCGGGGTGTCACAAGTCACGAGCATCTAAAGAAGACTAAACACCACTACAGGGCCAATAGTATATATAAAATAAAAAGTGGAGTTCAAAAGATGAAGTCCGGTGCCGCGAACGCTGGCGGTCACCTTGCTCTGCTACAATAGTAATACCTGTAATCAGCTAATAACCCGCTACCAGGTAAACAATACCTGCAACTGCACGCGGGGTGCAGAGAGTAAAGTGAGTACTCCAACTCAGTGAGTAATAAGAGCAAATAACAACTGACCAGTAAGAAATTACGTAAAGCAACCAACATGCTGTATAGAAGCCGGGTACAATTTTCTAAGAAAGATAGTGAAATATGTGATATCTTTAGAAATGCCTTGGCTCAGTTCAAATCCCTTTTGAAAATGATCTTTTCAATAATTACAAAAATGATTTCAAATAGTTAGTGCTGATAAGCACAGAAAATCTGCCCCTCGGGCATAAATACTACAGTATGACAGGTAAGAAGGCAAATAAGTATGCAAGATGAGCACATAAAAGTTTGCCCCTCGGGCACAACTCAAATCAGTAACAGCCCCTCGGGCTCAGTATCAGTCACACAGTACAACATCAGCCCCTCGGGCTCAGTATCAGTCACACAGTAAAACATCAGCCCCTCGGGCTCACTCTCACTCATATGGGTACCCCCGCTCACTGTGGGTGTGCAGACTCCGGAGGTGCTCCTACATCCCAAGCGCTATCAATAAGGCCTGAAAGCCTGAACAATATCAATGCGAGCCCTGAAAGCCTGCTCATAATACACTCGAGGCCTGAAAGCCTCCTCACCAATCACTCAAGGCCTGAAAGCCTCCTCGCCAATCACTCGAGGCCTGAAAGCCTCCTCGCCAATCACTCGAGGCCTGAAAGCCTCCTCACATCACTCGAGGCCTGAAAGCCTCCTCACATCAGTCATCAGATCCTCAATCATGGCCATCGGCCTCAATCAGTCCAAAATAGTCATAAGCCCCGCGGGTATCAATGAAAACGAAATGCTCAGCTCAAACAATGGTTCAAATATCAGTTAAAACTCAAGGTTGAGTAAAAATACAACTGAGTTCATGAAACAGTGTAATTCAAATGGACCGAGTTCAAATAATATTTCAAATAGTGAGGAAAACAATGATGATAGCTCACAAGAAGTTCAAACAGTCGGCAATAAGCCCAAGTCATAGTGAAAAACAACACATCATAGTCAAGTACGCGGTAAAATCAACAACCGGGACAGACCAAGTCGCATTCCCCAACTGTGCTACCTAGGATGATACAGAATAGTGATATCATAGTTGTTTAGAAACTCTAACCAACTCCGCTGCCACAAATTCAAATCTTTTTGCTTGAACAGATGCTAGAGACTTCGATGGTCGGTATAGGCCTCAGACGAGGCATCGTACAAGTAATGCCTCCAAATTTTGAATGCATGAACAATAGCCGCCAACTACAGGTTGTGAACCGTGTAATTTTTCTCATAGACCTTTAGATACTGAGACGCGTAGGCAATTACCCTACTATATTGCATCAACACCGCGCCAAGTCCCACACGTGATGCATCACAATAAATAGTGTAAGACTCCGATCCCGCCAGCAACACCAACATCGGGGCTGTAGTTAAAATAATCTTGACTTTTTGAAAGCTCGCCTCACATGCCTCAAACCATCTGGAAGGAGCATCCTTTTAGGTCAATCTTGTCAAAGGTGCAGCAATGGATGAGAAACCCTCTACAAAATAGGGATAATATCTTGCCAATCCAAGAAAACTCCGAATCTCAGTAGCTGAAGACGGTCTGGGACAACTCTAAATTGCTTTAATATTCTTCGAATATAAATTAATCCCCTCACTCGATACCACATGACTCAAAAATGCTACTGAATCAAGCCAGAACTCACACTTTGAGAATTTTGCATACAACTTCTTCTCTCTCAAGGTTTGGAGTACGATCCTCAAATGTTGCTCATGATCTTTCCGGCGGCAAGAGTACACCAAGATGTCGCCAATATACACAATGATGAACGAGTCAAGATAGGCTCGAATATACTATTAATCAGGTGCATAAATGCTCGGGCATTGGTTAGCCCAAATGACATTACAAGGAACTCGTAATAACCATATCGAGTCTTGAAGGCAGTCTTCAAAATATCTGAATCCCGAATCTGCAGGTTATGATAACTTAACCACAAATCAATCTTCGAGAACACTCTAGCATCCTGCAGCTGGTCAAATACGTCATCAATGCGCGATAATGGATACATGTTCTTAACTGTAACCATGTTCAACTGCCAATAATCAATGCACATCCGCATAGTATCATCCTTCTTCACAAACAAAACTGGAGCACTCCAAGGTGAAACACTCGGCCGAATGGAACCTTTATCATGCAACTCATGTAACAGTTCTTTTAACTCCTTCAACTCTACTGATGACATACGATATGGTGGAATAGAAATGGGATGAGTGCCCAGCAACACGTCAATAAAAAAATTGATATCTTTGTTGGGCGGCATGGCCGGAAGGTCTGCTAGGAACATATATGGGAAATCTCTCACAAACAGAATTGACTCAACGGTAGGAGTATCGGCATTGACATCTCTTACAAAGGCTAGATATGCATCACACCTCTTATAAACCATTCGTTAAGCCTTTAGAAAGGACACATCACTGCTAGGAATATAATCTATGGTACCCCTCCACTCAAATCGGGGCAAACCTAGCATAGCAAGTGTCACAACCTTGGCATGACAGCCCAAAATAGCATGATAGGGGGACAACCAGTCCATGCCTAAGGTCACATCAAAGTCTACCATATTGAGTAATAATATATCAACTCTGGTCTCAAGACCACCAATAACAGCTAGACACGACCGATATATACAGTCTACAATAATAGAATCTCCCACAGTATGGACATATAAATAATAGCACTTAAGGAATCATGAGATATATCCAAATACGAAGCAAAGGAAGATGACACATATGAATAAGTGGATCCCAGATCAAATAAGACTAATGCATCCATATGACAAACTAGAACCATACCTGTGATGACAACATATGATGCAATCGTCTCTGTCCTACCTAGATAGCCATATAATCTAGCCTGGCCTCCCCCTCTAAGGTGACCTCTACCCGTATGACCCCCACCCCGAGCTGGCAACGCAGGTGGACCGGCAACTAGAGAAGCAACTAGGTGGAATCCGGGGAGCCTATGTAGAATGTGGAGGTGCACCTCTCCTGAATCTAGGGCAGTCCCTCACCATATGCCTGGTATCACAACACTCAAAATAAGCACTCGGTGGGTGTGGCTGTTGAAACTGACCCTCGCTCGGTCGCCTAGACAGACCACTAAATACACCCCGTGCAAGAGGTGTACTAGATAGTGGCTGAGAAAAATGGGTAACCTAAGATATCAAAATAACCGGAGTACCACTAAAAGCTAGAAGTTCTGAATGAACTGTGTGGCTCATATAGCCTCTACCATGACGGGCTACAACGGGAGAATGGGCACCACTATATTTTCCAGAATCTCAAAGCCTCTTTGCCTCCCTATCCACTCTCTCATGGCCCACATACCCTCCAACCTCTACGCGATCTTTACCACCTGCTGATACGGAGTATCCGTCTCTAACTTTCGAGTCATGCTGAATCTGATACCATAGTTGAACCCCTCGATAAATCTGTGGACTCGCTCTCTAACTGTATAAACCAAGCTAGGTGTATATCAGGACAACTCACTAAATCTGATAGATTCTAACACTGTCATAGCCCCCTGACGCAGCTGCTCAAACTCTGTGCACCATGCACCCCGATGGGTCTGGGGAACAAACTCTCTCAAGAACATCTCTTAAAATTGAGCCCAAGTAAGTGAAGCTGTAGCGGTTGGGCTACCCTCCTCATACGCCTGCCACCCCTGTAGGCTACTCTAGACATCTAAAATATAGTGAAAGTAACACTACTCATCTCCACGATACCCATGGTATGGAGAATACAATGGCACTTCTTAAGAAAACCCTATGCATCCTCGGTAGTTGCGCTATTATGAGTAGGAGGATAATACTTCTTGAACCTCTCAAGGCTCAACTACTCATCTTCAGATGCCACTGCCTCGACATCAGGTTGAATCTAAACAACAGGCTGCACTGGCATAATCTCCGAGACCTGATCAATATGGACCCGCTGCTCTGGAGTACAGTCCGTGGGAGTCTGAACTCCTCGCCCAGCCTGAGATGTAGCTGGTACAACGACAATCAATCCTGCCTGAGCTAGAGTGCCGAACATGCTGAAGAATTATGCTAGCGTCGCCTAAAGTCCAGAGGCAGCAATAGGCATCTCGGGTGCCTACCCCCCAACCGAAGCTACTGGTGGCCCCTCAGTCACTACTCGCGCAGGTGCTTTGGCTGCACCGCATGCCCCTCCTCGGCCTCTACCCTAGCCTCGGCCTTACGCGGCTCTAGTAGGGAGCGCGGGTGTTTGATAGTCCTATCTAGCAGTACATGCCCTCACCATCTGTGAGAGAATAGAAAGACAAAGATTCAGATTTCAAAGTCAACGAGTTCGCACGATAATGAATCAAGAAGTGGAATTTCCTAACAGTTCTATAACCTCTAGAAGATAAGTACAGACGTCTTCGTACCGATCCGCTAGACTCTACTAAACTTGCTTATGAATCGTAACACCTATGAATCTATAACTCTGATACCAACTTGTCATGACCCTAATTTCCCATCTTAGGATGGCGTGATGGCACCTAGTCACTAAGACTAAGTAATCCTAATAAATAAGATAGTACGAAACAAAGTAATGACTAAAAACAAGATATAAACTGATAAATCTTATAAAAATCTCAATACTGAACAACAATACAATGTTTCCCAAAAACCCGATGAGACTGAGTTATAAGCTCTACATCTGCCATTCCCAACCCACTTTGCAATTGCGAGGCTGGTGCTTGCAATTGTGACATTAGAGCACCAGCACACCAGTAATTCATTTTCAATTCAAAATCATTCTTTGACATGTTTGGAACTCATCCGAGCACTCGGGGCTCCAAACTAAACATCCACATAAGTCTAAAAATATCATACGAACTCGCTCATGCTATTAAAACACAAAAATAGCATCTAGAAATTGTGAATCGAACAACAAAGTGCATGAATTTCCAAAGAAAAGTTCAAAGTCTTTAGAATTGCAACCAAGAGTCCGAAACCCAAATTCCTAAACCCAAATTCTAAACTTGGTAACCAAAATTCAATATACGGTCAAAAATCTAAAGCTCAAATTGCTAATTTTCGACAAAACAAAACAAATAAACCTACAAACCTTTGAATTCGACTCCGAGCATACGCCCAAGTCTAAAATTATGATACAAAATTATCAGAGCCATCAAAACATCATTCTAGGGTCGGTTTCACAAAAGTCAACCGTTGATCGACATAATCAACTTAGGCTTTCAAGCCAAGAATCAAAGGGTCCAAATCAACCTAAAACCTTCCAGGAATGAAACCAACCAACCTCGCAAGTCATAAAATCATAAATGCACATATGTGAAGAATCAAAAGGGGAAACAACACACATATACACAAAACGATCGGTCGGGTCGTTACAATCACTGCGACCATTCATGAAATGGAGGATGGACATAGTCGGTCCCTTACCATAAGGACTCAGTAAGGTAAGATTACTTTTGGTTTTAACTGATTATTTTACTAAATGGGTTGAAGCATGTCCTTACCAAAATATCAGATAATGCAAAGTGGTTGATTTATATAAGACCATATAACGTAACAATTTGGAATACCAAAGGATATCGCTTGTGATAATAGGCCACAGTCATAGGTGCTAAAGTCAGAAAGTTTTTGGAAGGATTAAAGATCTAACGAATTACGTCTTCTCCATACCACTCGAGTGCTAATGAACATGCGGAGTCAACCAACAAGGTAATTATACATAACCTTAAAAAGAATTTAAAAGATGCTAAGGGCAAGTGGCCGGATGAGCTACTGGTATTTTATGGGCAAATCGGACCACAGTGAAGTCAAGAATGTGAGAGACACCATGTTCACGCATGTACAATTCGAAGGCTTTAATACTGGTAGATGTGGGTTAACCGACTCTAAGGTTTTCCCGAACAAATGAAGAAGCAAACAGTGAAGCATTGATAGTCAAGCTAGATTTTCTTGAAAAGTACAGGGATATGTCATATGTGAGAATGGTAGCACAAAAGCAAAGGATGAAAAGGTATTACAATCGTAGGGTAAACCTTTAATAGTTCAAAGTTGGGGATTTGGTTCTAAGGAAAGTCACTCAAAGCACCCGAGTAGTCAATGTCAAAAAGCTAGGACCGACATGAGAATGACCTTACTGGGCTTTAGCTATAACTGCAAAGGCTCATATCAACTGAAAAATCAAGACGGAGCTAAATTTTCAAGAAATTGGAACGTGACTCACCTTAAAAGTTATTATTGCTGAAGATCTTTGCTGGTACTGAAAGTATGTGCTGCACTCTTTTTCCCTTTGACCATTTTTTGTCCCAATCTAATTTTTCTTGCAAGGTTTTTAATGAGGCAGCGATGTAAAGTATAATACAAAAGAAGGATGTAAGCTGGTGAATCAACAACCAAAAGCTTTGTGTGGATCAATTCGCATGGCAATCAACCTGTGCATGGTTAAATAATCTTTGGCCCCATAGCATAACTTGTCTCCCAGGACTCTCATCGACCTTCGGAAATAGATTGTTTACCAATCCATAAGTTGTTTCCATTAACGAGGAAGCAACACAAAAGCTTGTCATCGGTGAATGCAAGACCTCCGGTGTTCGAATTCTCATGCTTAGCATTCGAACACTAGGGGGACAATACATGACAAGACACTAAAAGTGTTACAGGAATCGGAGACTGTTAGAACCGGGATCAATGTCATATCAGGATCGGACACTGCATGATCAGCCCCGTAGAAATAAGTAGTACAAGTTAGCCACATGTATTGAAAGCTTTATTTACTTAATCAAACGGATGTTTATGTAAATGTACTTTTAAAAATAGGGGGAATAAATCAAAGTCCTTTTATTTTTATCCTATCTCTCGTTTGAATGGTAAGCTAATTTATTTTATTGTTTGAAAGTTAACAAAAACTTCAACTGCTTGTGCCGGAATGAACATGAGATGTCGTCTTCAAGAGCACCGTAAACATAAGGGCCCTCTCTTTTGAAACCCTCATAATAAAGGGTGGATTTCGGAAGTATTTATGCCCGAAATCAAAAGCTATCGGATGCACAAATATTCCCGAGTTTTTATCAATTAAAAGAAAGAGAATATTTTTTGGACAACACTTAGAAAAAAAAATTTCTTTTATTAATTAAAGCGTCAATATTAGCAAAGTGTTTTGTCATAATTACAAAAGGTAAAAGAATATATACACACACACACACACATCATTCTTTGTTGCCAAAACCCGAAGGGAAAGAATGGTCTTCATTTTCTCTGGTGGAAGAAGGTTGTTCCGCTGCCGATTCGGGGCCTTCATCTTCTTTAGTTTTCCCTTCGATTCTCGAATACTTAGAATTAGTATTCGAAGAATCAGATGCAGCGGGCCAAGCAGGAAGGTTCTCACGAGCGGACATCTCCAGTTTTCGGGCCTCGGCAATGCAGTCATCAGTATTGGCAATGCCCTTTTTGGCCTCCTCCAAAGTCTTCCTCCTCATATGATATATGGCATGGGTTTTCTCGAAGACAAGGGAATTTTCTTGGTCCTGGAGTTTTGCTCGTGCCTATCAATCTTGGATTAGAGCTCTTTATTCTCAGCCTCATCATGCTGATTTTGGAATCGAGCTTAATGTTGGTGGATGAGTGAAGTCGATTCTGATACATTACTCTTTTAAGTATCTCTTCCATTTTTGCTCTCCTCTGCTCGGCAGCATTGACCTCCTTGATTTTAGAGTGTAAGATAGCCTCCAAGTTATTAACTTGTTCCATGAAGGCAGACTCATGCTTGGTAGTAGCGGTCATAGTATCATGAAGCTAAACCCACTTAGCCTTAGCTTTCTTAAGGTTTTTGTGTAATTGGGTAGCTTCGTGGCTATGAGCCATCGTATCTTGTTCTTACTGCTGCAGTTGGGCCTCGCTCATCCGTTTGAGAGATTTTTGCCTCCAGCACTGGAAGGCGCTTGACAAGCTGATTCTTTTTAACCAAAAGGTGATCTTGTTTTGAAACAAGCTCTTGGGTGTCCAAGATCAACGTTTGCAAGCCCTCGGAAGCAATAAGATTGTCCTGAAAGAGGAATTAAACCAAAGTTATTAGGCACACTCCATAAAGGTAGTCTATCTTTTTCCAATCCTTTGTTGAAGCCAGCAACTTCAGGTAATTGGCAAGCTCTACCGGCATAGAGAGAATATGGCACTCCTTCTAAACCGCAAGAATGTCACTTTGCTTTCCATGAGGATCTTGGGAAGGTGCTCACTAAATATTTGAGTTCCCGTGATCAGGAGACGTGGAAGAGAAGCAACTAACGCTGGTAGAGAAGGAGCTGCATGAGCAGAAGGAGTAGCAGTTTTGGATGGCTCAGTAGTTATTGATAAAGGAAGGTCAAGGGGCCGAGCTCCATTGGCCGGAGATGATTGTCGCGCCCCTTTTTTTTCTTCGCGAAATCGGGATTCGACACGTGAACACAAAAACACTACGGTGAGTCCAACCCAAAGAAGTAATGGCAAACTCATCATGGTAAATGTGGTGTGACTTGATGTGCCCAAAGCGCTCATAAAGGGAATTGAATGGTATATAAGACTTCTACAACAGACTAAATCATCATTTTTCCTAAAACCCATCATTTTTAAGAAACCTCGATGAGTGCAATTTTTCGGTACCAACAAACCAGGACTATCCCACGGGAGCCCCGAGACCTCCTATTTCCTCCAAAAGGGGAGTCATTTCTATATCACCAAAATGGAAAACGGCTCTCTTCTCATCCCAGAACATAGTAGCGGCCTCGATTAATGCATTGTTTGGCCGAATGTCTAACATAGAGGGTAAATTCCTGAGCTATCTTTTTACATTGTTTTTGTCACTTGGCGGGGGATTTTCCCACCAATCTAGCAGCAAAGGTGGGATATTTTGAACCATGATGAACCTGGGGACTTCGTGACTCATCTTTGCAAACAAATAGAGTTAGCCCTTTCCCCCTCCAGATTTGGTTATTTACACATTAATGATCGATATATTGGCATTTTTTCTCCAAATAATGCACAAATTGTGATTGTGTCCATTGGGATTATGGAAATGCAAGTGGACTTTAGACAAGGCTTGATTTAGAGAGTTATTACACTGTGTTCTAACTCATACTAGGTTTGTACATGATACATGCACAGTTAATATTAGAGCGGGGGTTTCTAGAAGAGTCTAGACCAGTACCCTCAAGCAGACAACTTGAGAGAGAAAGGCATGAAACCGTCGACTACACCACTGATCGACTAGTTTTACCGTAAATAAGCCTTTCCAAATTTAAAAGGTGATTTAGGAAGAGCGCGGTCACTCATCAAGTGCCGCTATGGTATTATATACGCACGAGTGGAATATGATGTGGAGCATACTTTAAGTAAAGATAAAACAACACGTTGTTAAATATTTTGCATGTTGAAAGCAGTAAATGCAGTACTGAATGAAATGTAAAGACATAGAAAGGAAAATAAGAAGAAGTTAGTTCGCGCAATGTCGAGATTGGGGTAATATAGATAAGGGAGTGAGGATGGGGAGAGACATGATGTAGCAATTCTAAAAAATGTCTAAAGGAAAGCGCATGTTATTACCAAATTAAGCTGAGATTTGCATGTGAGTTCAATTAAAGGGAAAGCGGAGAAAAAGGTGTACAGGTAGAAATAAAAGGAAATGGGAGTGGGATATTCATGTAACAACAAAGATAATAAAGGCACGCTTATCAGAGAAGACTAATTCATAAAAACCAAGTTCACTTATGGTAGGAGCCTAAAAAATCCCCAGCAGAGTCGCCATGCTATCGCACCCCTTTTTCTCGCAAAATCGGGTTTGACACGTGACAATTCTTTTAAGGAAGGGTGTTAAATGAGAGAGTCTCCACCTAACGGGTTCGGGTAAGGGGTCAAAATTACCTCGAAGAGAAGGTGTTAGTCACTCTTCGATGTCCACAACTGTAGGTCCCGACCGAACTCAATTATATGAATTAGTCTATGTGATCAAAGATAAGAAAACAAGGAATTTGGGAAGTTCATTATTAAACACAAATAATTGATTGAAGGACAAAGTGGGGGGGTACTAAATTTTTTAGCCTGAAGGATCACCCCGTGCAACATAAATAATACTTCGTAACTCCCTCAAGATGGGCTGTCACTCAAATTATTCAGCGGGCATAGACTATCATCTCCTGCTACCCGAAACTATCTTTAAGTTGTTACCTAAAGCGCACTAGTTGATTCTAAATCATACCTTATGTGTGCACTACCCGTCCCATGCCTATGGTCCAGGAGGCTTTGGACCTCTGTTTTGGTAGTTCTAGACTTCAACTTAGGCTGCTCAAAATGATAAAATTAATCGACATGCAAAACAAGTTGGACTTCATATAAAAGTAGTTAAGGGCTCAAGTTAGCCTCCACACTTTAACAACAAATGCACACAAACTCATTGAGCATTTGACAGTTGTAGATTTTAGACTAATTAAAGTTATTGAATCCTATAGGCATGATCTCTATGTGATTCTGGATTTTAATGGTTAGACAGTTTCATATATAGAAGCCAATTTCTTAATACGATTTCTAAAAGACTACGCAGTTGCCTACTGGTTATACGTATAAGAGATTAAGCCTATAGGCATGATATTTAGGTGGTTCATGCACTAACTAACAATGGTAATCACAGGAATATGTTCAGAACTGCTTAGTCGAGTCCTATAGGCATGGTTTCTAATAATGGTTTTTAATAATGATAATTAGCACAATGTTGACAATTCGACATTAGAACTTGAAAGAAACGAGCAGGATAATAATGAAGATGGATTTTAGACCCTATAGGCAGGATTTCTATAGTCATGATTGAGACTAATTTTAGATCATATAGGCATGGTATCTAAATTACAGATTATGTAGCATGTAAATTAACAAAATCCTACACAGGCTAATGCATGTGCCTATTGAGATATTATTCATTTAATATCCTCTACGCATAGTTTCTAACAGGTAAAAGCATAACACATTTGAGAAAAGTAGAGAACCTATAGGCAGGATTTCTAACGCATAGTAACTAAACACATTTGAGCATAATAACACATTTGAGTAAAGTAGAGCATCTATAGGCATGATCTCTACCCATTTTAATGCAAGCACTAAGATAAGCCCCCTTTTTCCCAATTTACTAATACCCCCGTTTTTATTACAACATTATTACAGACCCAATTGAATGGTATAAATTACAGAAATAAATAACTATACTGAGCCTACAGCAGGCCTAAAGATACACCCAGCCAGGCAAGGCCTTTATTCCCATGGTTCACAATAGCCCAGAAATTACATTTTCATTGACATAAGGCAGCCAGAAACCAATTGATTCACCTATCAGGTAGACAACATAGTTGAGCATATCGAACCAAGACCCTAGTGTGTCAGAGTTCCTAAGGGCTTCAAGAACCCAGGGCAGTGCTCGCACTAGGGAGGCTGACAGAAGTAATTCAGAGAATGATTAGGGACCAAGTCTTAGTGTGTCAGAGTTCACAAGGGTCTCAGTTAAACCTCGAGCAATGCTCACACTAGGGAGGTCAAAGGATAGAACCTAAATAGCCTTGGCTTTCAACCGGCTAAGAATAAGAAATCAAAGAGACTAGGCAGTAAAGGAATAGACTAGTTAAGGGATAGCACTGAGGGATACAAACATATTCAAGTTAAGCACTTCGAACGGGTAATAGATCATTCTTAGGTTTTACGAACAGACTTAACAAAGTTTCAGAAAAACAAGTTCAATACATAATACACATATTAACAAGATAGGTTTGCAAGATTGATGTACACAGTCTCATAGTAAGAAAAAGGTTCAGATTATGTTAAGTGTAGATGGTAGTGTCACAAGAAAGGATCATATCAATTGGTGACAGAACTTAACAGAATGAGAACAAATTAAAGCAACTATTGGGAAGACATGGTAGAAACATACAAGATCAAACATGTTTCATATCATCACGTCAAGTTCAGAGATAAACTTATGCTAGATAATTTGTGAATACATTCATGCTTAGTCAACTAATCCATAAAAGAGGATATGAAAGCATGTTCAAGTAACAGGGTTAATATCCAATTTAAACACTAAAGAGATGGCTAAAGTGCAAAGGTTCTAAACATCAGTAACACATAGGCTAGGATAACTTAAAGAGAACTTGATTAACTCAGGTCTAAGCATGTCTCAAACTACAAACGTAATGGAATTTATATTAGAAAGGCCTAAAATTGAAGTAAGACAGTCAGAATTGCATACAAGAACAACCCAGAAACACATTAAACCACAATCTTCAGAAGTGAAAATATATGCTAATGACAGGAAAATAGGAATGAAATGACAAAGGGTTGGTAACTCACCAATTAAGCAAAAAACAAGAAAGAACGAAGTCCACAGTAGCAAGAACCCCGAATTTCTGGCATTGGCTTTCAGCTGGCCAGGAATTAGAATATAGAGCAAGAGTATGAGAGAACAAAGAGCAGTAACTTCAGTTTTTAGTGAATTTTTTTAACGATTTCCAGTCTGTTTCAAAGGGGAATGGGGAGGGGTTTATATAGTAGTAGAAATCGAACACCCAAACAAGGAAAATCATCAGTCAAACACTAGAAAGGAAAGAAAATAACATGGAATCGAAATCAGTAAGGAAAAGAGAGAAATTTCAAAACACTAACCTTAGGGAACGTACACAAATCGGCAAATTCAAAAATAAAAAAATCAAACGCTGCATAGTTTAAGATGAATATAGACAGAAATATCGCTTAAAATCAAAGAATCGAACCAGTTTTGGTTCGATCTAAAAGAGATCTGAAACCCTAATTTTTAGGGTAAGTAAGAATCAACAGAGATACACAAAGATCCATACCCATAATAGAATAAGAATGAACATAGATGAAACGGTGAAAAGGTTAAGAATTTGAACCGATTTTGGTTCGATTATTATGAGATCCACTTGCCATGTTTAGGCAAGCAGTACATAGAAGGAGTCAGTACGAGGGGGGTCAGATATGGCAAGAAATAGCCGTATAATCCCATATCCGGTGGGATTAGGAGAGTAATTTATGGGGAAGACGGCTAGGGTTTGGGTAGAGAGAAGGGGGAAGTTTGAGAGAATTCAAAGGCGTCGGGTGGTGAAGAGTGATTAGGGTTAGGGGTGTGTTAGTGTAATTAAAAGGGTATGAGTAATATAGGGTCTTGGGTCGGGTTGGTTTAATTGGTTGGGGGTTATTTGGTTTGGGCTCAGATGTCATTAGGCTGGGACTGGGTAGTTTAGGTCCAAAATTAAGGTAAGGTATGGGCTAGATTTTAAATACCCAATATCTAATAAATAAATAATTTATAAAAGTAATTAATAAATATCAAAAATATCATTTTTTCACTAAATAAAAATAACTATTTAACATTATAAAAATATAAAAATTCATTTTCTACATAGATAATGTAATTATACGTGCATATGGGCTATTATTGCAAAATGTGCAATTTAGCCTTAAAATACAAATGTAATTATAAGAGATGCACTGAGAAATATTTAAAACCTCACATTGGTACAAATGATAAGTTTAGATGATTAAATCATCATAAAGTAATTTCGAGGATAAGTATTGGTTATTTATATCATAAAAATGCAGATATAAATTGGTTTAAAACCTTTAAAAATTATGAAAAATACTTGTGTGTGCTTCTAAATCAAATGATGATGCATATGCACTATTTTGAAAGTGTATTTCTACTATATATATATATATATATATATATATATATATATATAAAATATGGGGGAAAACTGGGTATCAACAGCTGCCCCTCTTTACTTGGGAAGGATGAAAGAGTTATTGGGTACATAAATGATGACCGATTTTGGCGAATGGGATGATTTTTAAAAATATAGGCTGAAATCTAGTTTCTGAGTTGCCTACATATCCCTTGTTTTACAGGAATTGGGCTATGTGTAGTTCTGGATCCAACGGTGGAATAAACCGATAGAGTTGCGGTACGAACGGACAAGATTTTCTAGACAGGACGATATCGAAATTGTAAACGGTTATGGATATTTTAACGGTGATAAGATGGTAATGGGTAACGGATGGTGGTTGGTTACGTTTTGAAATAATTGCAGGATATGAACATTGAAAGAAAATCGGAGCGAAGGTTTCTCCCGTTATGAGAATGGTTACTTCTTGGATTACCTGCAAAACTTAAAATCCGATGCAAGCAAAACATATATAGGTTATTGAGAAAATTTAAACATGATGAAAATTCCCTTTGGAACATGAAGATTGTTTTCGGACGGTGAGTGGGATGTCCTTAGACCATGACGTCCCGGGCCATGAATCATGTGATAAGAGATTCACAGGCCATGAAATGATGTTCTCGAGCCATGATAATGGTGCCTATGAACCATGATGCCTTTGAATAATGATGTGCAATATTGATATATCCTCAGGCCATGATATGGTGTCTTCAGGCTATTAGGATGACACCTTCAGACTATGACGCCTTTGGATAATATGGCGATGTTTCAGCTCATGAAATGCCAAGATATGATGATGGGTCATATAAGCGAAACAAGATAGAGCTTAGTCTTGCATAAGATTGGGACAGAGCTTAGCCCCTGGGAAGGCACAATAGTGCTAGATTTCAAGCAGCGTAGCATTCGGTATTAGGCAAGGAAAGGTAGAGCTTAGCCTTATCCAATTAGGGAGGAAATGCTTAGCCTCATGCAAGAAAGGAAGGCAATGCTTAGCCCCATACAGGAATAGGAGACACGGCTTAGTCTCATGCAATGGAAGGCAGTGCTTAGCCTTATGCAGTTAAGGAGGCGGGGTTTAGCCTCATGCAAGAAGAGGAGACAAGGCTTAGTCTCATGCAAGAAGAGGAGATAGCGCTCAGTCTCATGCAATGAAAGGTAGTGCTTAGACTTATGCAGTTGAGGAGGTGGGGTTTAGCCTCATGCAAAATGGAGACAATGCTTATTCTCATGCAATGGAAGGTAGTGCTTAGCCTTATGCGGTTAAGGAGGCAGGGCTTAGCCTCATGCAAAATGGAGTCAATGCTAAGTCTCGTGCACTAGAAGGCAGTGCTTAGCCTTATGCGGTTAAGAAGGCGGGGCTTAGCCTCATGCAAAATAGAGACAATGCTTAGTCTCATACAAGAAGAGGAGACAGGGCTTAGTCTCATGCAATTGAAGGCAGTGCTTAACCTTATGCAGTTGAGGAGGCAGAGCTTAGCCTCATGCAAAATGGAGACAATGCTTAGTCTCGTGTAATGGAAGGCAGTGCTTAGCCTTATGCAATTAGGGAGGCAATGCTTAGCCTCATGCAAGATGAGACAATGCTTAGTCTCATGTAGGGGAAGGTAGTGCTTAGCCTTATACAATTAGGGAGGCAGGGCTTAGAGTTATGAAAAATGGAGACAATGCTTAGTCTCATGCAGTGGAAGGTAGTGCTTAGACTTATGCAATTAGGGAGGCAGAGCCTAGCCTCATGCAAAATAGAGACAAGGCTTAGTCTCATGCAGTTGAAGACAGTGCTTAGCCCTATGCAGTTGAGCAGGCAGGGCTTAGCCACATGCAAAAGGAGGAGGCAATGCTTAGTCTCATGCAAGAAAAGACAATGAGTGATAGCAGAGTATTTTCTTATCTGGAAACATATTTACGTTTGGCAGTCTTGTCGTCAGGAAGATAATAATTTTGATATGTGTATACATGCGAATACTCCTGTTATGTTCGTCGTGAAAAATTGTGAGTTTTGCGGGGAAGGTTCGTTCATGCCTTCGCCTGCTTGCTTTGCTCTAGAGATCCTGTTCGAGTTACCCTGGGTAACATCTGGTAGCCATAGAAATGAAGCTTTCGAAAGAATATGCAAGAATTTTGATAAACATAGTTTTAAAGAATAGTATGCTATATCAAGTAAATTAGATGAACCAATGACTGTGACACTTATAGAGACATTGCAGCTTCCTTGCACTAGAATTTTAAGGGCGATTCTTTGACCGTTCAACAAATGACGAAGTTGGCTGGACTTGCTCCAGAATTTTGAGGGTCCTCCTCAAAATTCTACCTTAGTTTCTGACCATGGGGAAAATGAATATTTTATTAAGATGTGACCGAGCCCATAGGGCTACCTACGTATCCCCTCTTAAACGGGAATCAGGTCAAGCATAGTTCAGTTACATCAAATGAAGAAATGCAAACGATCCTAAACATAGTATCCTTTGACTGCGTTTGAATTGATAGGCTTTGGCTAAATTTCTCCATCCATTTCTGCAAGTATGAGTGCTCCTCCTGTTAGTACCCTGCGAACCATGAAGACAGATTTTAGACCCTATAGGCAGGATTTCTATAGTCATGATTGAGACTAATTTTAGATCATATAGGCATGGTATCTAAATTACAGATTATGTGGCATGTAAATTAACAAAATCCTACACAGGCTAATGTATGTGCCTATTGAGATATTATTCATTTAATATCCTTTACGCATAGTTTCTAACAGGTAAAAGCATAACACATTTGAGCAAAGTAGAGAACCTATAGGCAGGATTTCTAACGCATAGTAACTAAACACATTTGAGCATAATAACACATTTGAGTAAAGTAGAGCATCTATAGGCAGGATCTCTACCCATTTTAATGCAAGCACTAAGATAAGCCCCCTTTTCCCAATTTACTAATACTCCCGTTTTTATTACAACATTATTACAGACCCAATTGAATGGCATAAATTACAGAAATAAATAACTGTACTGAGCCTACAGCAGGCCTAAAGATACACCCAGCCAGGCAAGGCCTTTGTTCCCATGGTTCACAATAGCCCAGAAATTACATTTTCATTGACATAAGGCAGCCAGAAACCAATTGATTCACCTATCAGGTAGACAACATAGTTGAGCATATCGAACCAAGACCCTAGTGTGTCAGAGTTCCTAAGGGCTTCAAGAACCCAGGGCAGTGCTCGCACTAGGGAGGCTGACAGAAGTAATTCAGAGAATGATTAGGGACCAAGTCTTAGTGTGTCAGAGTTCACAAGGGTCTCA
>MU670367.1:71995-103652 GCA_026770625.1 Nicotiana glauca
ATGCAGTTGAGCAGGCAGGGCTTAGCCACATGCAAAAGGAGGAGGCAATGCTTAGTCTCATGCAAGAAAAGACAATGAGTGATAGCAGAGTATTTTCTTATCTGGAAACATATTTACGTTTGGCAGTCTTGTCGTCAGGAAGATAATAATTTTGATATGTGTATACATGCGAATACTCCTGTTATGTTCGTCGTGAAAAATTGTGAGTTTTGCGGGGAAGGTTCGTTCATGCCTTCGCCTGCTTGCTTTGCTCTAGAGATCCTGTTCGAGTTACCCTGGGTAACATCTGGTAGCCATAGAAATGAAGCTTTCGAAAGAATATGCAAGAATTTTGATAAACATAGTTTTAAAGAATAGTATGCTATATCAAGTAAATTAGATGAACCAATGACTGTGACACTTATAGAGACATTGCAGCTTCCTTGCACTAGAATTTTGAGGGCGATTCTTTGACCGTTCAACAAATGACGAAGTTGGCTGGACTTGCTCCAGAATTTTGAGGGTCCTCCTCAAAATTCTGCCTTAGTTTCTGACCATGGGGAAAATGAATATTTTATTAAGATGTGACCGAGCCCATAGGGCTACCTACGTATCCCCTCTTAAACGGGAATCGGGTCAAGCATAGTTCAGTTATATCAAATGAAGAAATGAAAACGATCCTAAACATAGTATTCTTTGACTGCGTTTGAATTGATAGGCTTTGGCTAAATTTCTCCATCCATTTCTGCAAGTATGAGTGCTCCTCCTGTTAGTACCCTTCGAACCATGTAGGGCCCTTGCCAATTAGGTGAAAATTTCCCTTTGGCTTCATCTTGATGTGGGAGGATACGCTTCAACACCAGCTGTCCTGGTGCGAACTGTCTGGGTCTGACCCTTTTGTTGAACGCTTTGGAAATTTTGTTTTGATAAAGTTGACCGTGGCATACCACATCCATTCTTTTCCCGTCAATAAGAGCTAATTGTTCATAACGACTTTGTATCCATTTTGCATCACTGAGTTCTGCTTCTTGTATAATTCTCAAAGAAGAAATTTCGACCTCGGTGGGAATGACAGCTTCAGTACCATAATCCCATATGTAAGGAGTTTCTCCGGTTGATGTGTGGACTATGGTACGATATCCCAATAAGGCAAATGGTAATTTCTCGTGCCATTGCTTGTGGTTATCTACCATTTTTCTTAGAATTTTCTTGATTTTCATATTGGCGGCCATCGCGGCTCCATTCATTTGAGGTCTGTATGTTGTGGAATACTTATGCTTGATTTTGAAGGTTTCACACCTAGCTTTGATTAATTCACGGTTGAGGTTGGCGTTATTGTCGGTGATAATGGATTCTAGTACCCCAAATCGACAAAAAATACGATCCCTGACAAAATTTGCGATGACTTTCCTGGTTACAGCCTTGTAAGATGCAGCCTCAACCTATTTTCTGAAGTATTCTATCGCCACTAAAATGAACCTATGCCCGTTTAAAGTGGGGGGCTCGATCGCACCGATGACATCCATTCCCCAAGCGGCAAAAGTCCAAGGTGCACTTGTTGCATTGAGTTCATTTGGTGGTACCCGTATCATATCTACATATATTTGACACTACTGACACTTTTGGACATATCTGATGTAGTCCGTTTCTATGGTTATCCAAAAGTTTGCTGCCCTCAATATCTTCTTGGCTAAAATGAAATCGTTCATGTGCGGTCCGCAAGTTTCGTCATGTATTTCTTAGAGTAGTTTGGAAGCTTCCTTGGCGTCAACGCAACACAATAACCCTAGGTCTGGAGTCTTTCTACACAAAATTCCTCCACTGTGGAAGAAATGATTGGATAATCTTTGGAGTGTGCGTTTCTGAGTACGATTTGCATGCTCCGGGTATTTTCCTTTCGCCAAGTATTCCTTGATATCATGGAACCAGATTTACATCCGTTTCTTCTTCAACATGAGCGCAATAAGCTGGATGATTGTGGATCCTTACTGGAATAGGGTTGATGAAATTCTTATCCGGATGCTGTATCATAGAGGACAAAGTGGCCCGTGTGTCTACGAACTCATTCTGTATTCTCGGAACATGTGTGAACTCTATCTTTGTGAACCTCTGCATCAACTCCTGCACATGATATAGATTTGGTAGTATTTTGGTATTCTTTGTAGCCCACTCTCCTAGAACCTGATGTACCAGAAGGTCTGAATCACCAATTACCAGCAACTCCTGGATATTCATGTCAATGGCTAGATTGAGTCCCAAGATGCAAGCCTCGTATTCTCCCATATTGTTGGTGCACGAAAACCAGAGCTTTGCGGATGCCGGATAATGCTGACCTGTTTCTGATACCAAAACAGCTCCAATACCCACTCCTTTGAAATTTGCAGCCCCATCAAAGAACATTCTCCAACCGTCATAGGTTTCTATGATATCTTCTCCTACAAATGATACTTCTTCATCGGGAAAATACGTTTTCAATGGTTCGTATTTTCCTCCTATAGGATTTTCGGCAAGACGATCTGCTAATGCCTGTCCCTTGACCACCTTCTGAGTCACATAGACACTATCAAATTCACTCAACAATATCTGCCATTTTGCTAGTTTCCCTATAGGCATTGGTTTCTATAAAATGTATTTCAGAGGATCTATCCTTGATATGAGATATGTAGTGTAGGCACAGAAGTAATGCCTCAATTTTTGAGCTATCCATGTTAGGGTGCAGCAGGTGCATTCCAACAAAGAATACCGTGCTTCATAGGGTGTGAACTTCTTACTTATATAATATATGGCATGTTACTTTCTTCCTATCTAGTTGTGTTGTCCCAAGACACAACCAAAAGCTCTATCTAGTACGGACATATAGAGTAGCAGAGGTCAACCGGGTTCTGGCGGGACCATGATTGGTGGTGTGGACAGGTATTCCTTAATTTTGTGGAAAGCTTTTTGACATTCTTCAGTCCAACTTGTTGCAGCATCTTTCTTCAGCATTTTGAAAATTGGCTAATAGATCATGGTTGATTGTGCTATAAAGAGGCTGATGTAATTGAGACGCCCCAGGAAACTCATCACATCTTTCTTGCTTTTTGGAGATGGCAAGTCTTGGATAGCTTTGACCTTTGAAGGGTCTAGTTCAATCCCTTGGCGACTGACAATGAAACATAGCAATTTCCTTGCTGGGACTCCAAAGGAACGCTTTGCAGGATTCAGTTTCAGATTGTACCTTCGAAGCTGATTAAAGAATTTCCTCAAGTTTGCGATATGATCTGTGCTTCTTCTGGATTTGATGATGATGCCGTCCATATATACCTCTATTTCTCCGTGAATCATGTCATGGAAAATAGTCGTCGTAGCTCTCATATAAGTGGCCCTAGCACTCTTCAGGCCAAATGACATCATTTTATAACAATATATTCTTCACGGAGTGATAAAGTCTATTTTCTCGGCATCTTCTTCATCCATCCAGATCTGATGGTATCCCGCGAATATCTACAAAGGATTGGAGTTCATGCTTGGAACAGTTTTTGATCAGTATGCGTATATTGGGTAACTGGAAATCATCTTTGGGACTTGCTTTGTTTAAATCCCGATAGTCGACACATACTCTGACATTTCCATCCTTCTTCAGAACTGGCATGATGTTAGACAACCAAGTAGGGTATTCGACCACTCTGAGGACTTTAGCTTTGATCTGCTTGGTGACTTCCTCTTTGATTTTCAGACTCATATCCGGCATGAACTTTCTGAGTTTCTGCTTTACAGGTGGACACATTGGATTGGTAGGTAGTTTATAAGCCACTATAGACGTGCTCTAACCAGTCACATCATCACAAGACCATGCAAAAATTTCATACTCCTTCAGGAAACGGGTGTACTCTTCTTTCTCTGATGGTGACATGTGAATGCTTATGCGAGTTTCTTCAAAAGTTTCAAAATCTCCCAAATTGACTATCTCAGTTTCGTCCAAATTGGACTTAGTCTTGTTTTCAAAATTTTCCACTTCTCTGACAATTTCCTCGGGTATTGTATCTTCTTCTTCTATTTCCTCTGAATCATTATCCTTATGTTGTGTTGTCTCATTACATGTCACAGTCGTCGGTTTATCAGGATAAGTAATAATAATGCTGTGGAGAGAAAATGTAGGGGATAATAATAAATACTAAAATAACAATGCATTAGATAAATCTTGAAAACATTAAAACGAGTACGATTCGATGACTCGAGCAGTTATTTTAAAACAAAATACGTCTAAAACAAAATACTGAAAAATGTCTTAAATGCTAAAAATTGCTTTTAAAAATAGATCATGCTAATTGCCAGACTACCCAGGAACTCGACGGGCCCGGGATGGTGCAACGGTCCAGTTCTTGAGAACAACTCCCTTTCCGACGATCTGAATTGGAAGGTCTTCCTCCTCCTCAACTATTGGATTGCAGTCCATGTATTCATCATCCAGAAATAGATTCCTTAGGCCAGCTAAAGCTTCATCTTCTTCAGATCCCCATATCACATCAGCCTATTGAAATGTCTGGTGCATATGCAGTATTTGTTGTTCAAGCGGGTAATAAGGACCACGCCATGGCCGTGACGAATTCTGATACTCGTGCCAGGTATATTCATACCCAAACACAAAAGTTGTGCCATGGCGCTTTAGTTGTATCGGTTTGGTGATCCCCTGGAGATTCTTGCCGAGACCCCTGCCGGGTTCATACCCTGTCCATGAAAATATGCTTTTAATCTTATTACTCCACCATTTGTATTTCTCAATTGCATTGACGCGCTCGATTCGATGGTACGTTTCTCCACCCAACTTTCTTCTATTCTCGACAACCGGAACAGTTTGATTGGTGTAAATGGGATTACTTCCATCCCCGTGGATGATTACTTACTGATGATTCCCTTCGAACTTTACGAAATGGTGTAGCATAGAGGCTACGGCCCCAGCAACATGTATCCACGATCGTCCCAACAACAGATTGTATGTGGCGGATATGTCCAATACTTGAAATTCAACGTCTAACCAAGTCGGGCCCATATGCAAGCATAGGTTGATTTCCCTAATCATGGCCCTTTGGGACCCATCGAATGCTTTCACGTTCATAGTTCCTACTCGTATCTCATGCAAACCTTTACCCAACCTTTTCAAAGTAGTCAATGGTCAAATGTTGAGACTCAAACCCCCATCTATTAGGACTCTGGAAATGAATTTGTCCTCAAATTGTACTGTGATATGTAGTGCTCTGCTATGACTCAATCTTTCGAGCGGCAGCTCGTCTTCGTGAAAAGTTATCTTGTGGCTTTCCAACACCCATCCCACAATATTAGCCATTTCTCTAATAGTGATATTATTGGGTACATAGGCTTCATTCAACAATTTCATCAATGCGTTCCTATGCATCTTAGAATTCTATAGTAGCGATAGAATGGATAACTGAGCAGGGGTTTTGTTCAGATGATCAACCAAAGAATACTCTCTTTCTTGCACCTTTCTCAAAAAATCATTCGGGCTAGTTTCAATGATAGGCTACTTGGGAGAGGCTTCTTTACTTTTTCCTCCAGAATGCTCGGGCGTGTAAACCCTACCGGTCCTTGTCATACCTTAGGCTGCACCGATTTCTTCCATTTTCCCATTTCCTTTCCTTCTTACCTCTGTAGCATAGACCCAGGGTATAGCTTTAAAGTGATAAGAGGGGTTAGGTGCTACCGTCATAGTGAAAGGTGTGGTTACTTCCACCTCAAACACGGACAACATGGCTGAGGGCGTTGTTATCTTAACCTCGAATGGAGTTGGCTGTCGCGCCCTGTTTTTCCTTTGAGGAGAAGTCCGTATTTCGACATTCATGGGGGAACAACTCGTTTCCTTTTGGGAATTGGATGTTTGAATTTGAAGAGTCGCCACCTAACGGATTAAGGTGCGTTAGGGAACCTAGAGCAATTAACTCATGTAGCTAGTTCGCATTAACAGAGATTAGGGTAAGGGCTCGAAATAACCTTGAGGGGAAGGTGTTAGGCACCCCTCGCGGTCTACAACGGTGGGTCTCGGCCGAACTATGTGAATTAGTCAATTAACAAGTAAGCCGTCTTAGCATATATTTGCAAATAAAGGTAGTTTACACAGTCTAAATACATATATGATCAAGGAAGTTTACATGGTCCAATGCACATATATGAAAGTAAAAGAGGTTTAGATAGTTTAAACACATATGTGTAAAGAAAAGGAAATTTAGATAGTTTAAACACATGTGAATTGGGAAAGGGAAGTCCTAAGTTGATTAGCCTATAGGATCAATCTGTGCAATGCCTGGTAATCCTCCTCAACTAGAGGGGCTATAAGTGATATTAGCGCGCATGTCATCATATCCTTTTACTGCCCATTACCCTTCCCTTAGCGGTTATAAGCGATTTTAGTTAACGAACTCTAAGCATGCTTTACCCATCCCTTCCTAGTGGCCCCGAAAGAGTTTAGGACCTCTAGACTTAGGTAGTTCTAGACAATCTTAAGATGTTTAAAAGGCAAAAGTCTAGGCGACAACAATAACACATAGGACTGTCAATTAAGGAAGTAGATAAAAGGCTCATATTTACCTCCACATATACACAGGCAAATAAGCAGCACGTCTCAAACAACTGATTTTCTTTAAAGAAATTCAGAAAACCTTGGAACATGATATCTAGATTAACATCATAGAACAGAACATGCAACGTTTGTTTTAAGGGAAGTGGTAGAATCCTAACCAGTTTATCTACTGTTTTTATAGCCTGTTAAGCTTGGACAATTTCACACAGAAACAGAACCTAATTTTACAGTTATCTAACGGCATAAGGCTTGCCTAGGCGTGTATATGCAGTCATAATCTAGGAACCACTTAAACAATTTTGAAGCTCTTTCATCCTATAGGCATGTTGATTTAAGTGATGAATATATAGCAGGTGATTTTATAGTGATTCATACCAAAATAAGGTACCTATGTGTGGGGCTATTTTAGCCTACTTATTTTAGAGACATGTTTCAAAGCATATATACATGCAGTCCTAAACTAGGATCTCTAATGCATATGGAGATGGTTATTTTATTTTAAAAAGTATTAGTAAACTAATGACATGATTTCTAAGTGATAGCGACTTCTCCAAAATCAGAAGTGAAATGATGACCTATAACATGTCATATGCAGAAGTAGTAAATATGATTGTCCTAAGTCAAGATATCTAATGCACGAATTTTGCATGATTTAATGCGAGTAAGCATAGCAATCCTAAAGCATGGTATCAAATGCGTCATACAAACCTAAAACATGATTTCTACAGCAACTCATCATGATGTAGAGCCTAAAACATGGTTTTTACCCAATCTACCCCACAGAATCATATAGCTACCCTCCCTTTTTTACTAGTTACCCCAATATCTATTTGCAAAGGATTATTACAAACCCGAATTTAGTAAATTACATCCATGAGAAGTAAACTTATATTATAGAGAGCCTGAAGCAGGCCCAATATAAACCTTGGAGTACCAGGCATTCCGAGTAGTCGCAAATGCCAAGAAATCTCATAGCCAACAAGTGTCCAGGTGTGTCAGAGTTCCCTAAGGACCTCAAGGATCCCGGGCAGTGCTCACACCAAGACTTTTCTCAAATAGGGATTGGTTATGTGCAGTGTGGAAGGGCCAGCCCTAGTATTCCAGAGTTCAGAGAGATCTCAAGGATCCCTAAGCTGTACACATACCAGAGGGGCAGAACTTAATAATCTAAGAATAAAGAGAGAGTGCATGACACAGCTTGAAAGATTTAGTGAAAATAGTATAGAGATAACTCTAAGAATGAAAAGGTTTTCTGAAATAGAAACTAGTTTGGTAGTGAAAGAAATAGTTTGAGAAGAGTACCAAAACATTTTTTGAAAACAACAAACAGTGAATTGGTCATAAAATATCTAGATTCAAAAACGCTTAACAGACATATCTCATATCGGGGTAAAGGGATTGGAGATACATAGAATTTACATTTTTTAAAGAGAACACATGACAGGGCTTAGGGAGGCATATAGTCAACAAAATGCATAGAAGACTTAGAAGCTTATAGAATTAATAGGTTAGTCATGATGGTATGTAATAAAGCCATGTTGAAAGCAAAGAAACACTGGACAGAATCAAACACACAACTAGAGTCAGTCGAACGCCTTAGAGATTAGGTAACTAACATGATTTCCTCAGGGAAGGAGAATAGAAAGGGGTGAATAGACATGCTAGACAAACATCAAATGGACAACTATAGCTTGTACATGCTAATTACATATTGAACAAAGCTGGATGAGACATGCTAAGTAAGGCAGTAAACAAGAACTGGAATTGAATCTATAACTGATGAGCTAGCACTGAAATGAAACACATAGAGTTTAGGTTTCAAAATTTAACAGAGACATACCAGCCAAGTAAGAGAAATGCAGAATATGAAAGAAACAGGTGCAATTCCACTATCTATCCTTGGCTTTCAGCCGACTAGACCCACAATAGCACAAGTAGCACCGAAGGAGAAGAGTTTGAATGTATGTGCGTGTTATGAACTGATATCCGTCTCTTAGGAAGTAAAACAGAGGAGTTTATATAGTAGTTCAAGAGTAGAGCAAATAAGGTAAAAGAATCAACTTCAGTTAATCAAGGGAAGATCACAGAATCAGTTACACGAAAAATCAGCATAGTCATCCCTTTATTAAGGGTAATTAACCAACGGTAAGGGCAGGAAATATTTAAGGAAAGAAATTCAAATCGGACTTAGGAAAAGACTGAATAACTAGGAATCTAATTAAGGAAATAATCGTGCAAGGAATCAGTAGATACTATAGGCAATTTAAATAAGGCAAAAAGACTAATTAAAGTCATAAACAAGGAAATAATCAAGAATCATGCACATGAAATTTTAACAGAGCAAATCAATCAACAATTCTAGAAAGAATATATCAATTTCCATAAACAAAATAGGCTGATTAGAACCTTAGGGACACAGAGAAATTAGGCGAAAAAAAAATCAAAAACCCTAATAGAGATTAATTAGGATAAAAATCACAAAGCAAGGAATTTGTTTAAGGGAAAGCATGGAAATCAGAATACAAAATGAACCAATACGATAGTAACTTTGAAAAGCTCGGAATCGGAGCAAAACAACAGACAGTAAGACTTTTTAATCATGAACCGACTAGGGCTTTTGCAACTTTAGCATAAATCAGTCAAGAACAATTAAGAACAAACAATTAAGCATTCAAAAATCGGAAAACCTTTTGAGAAGATGATTTAGGGTAAACCCTAGTTTATGAAAAATGGGAAATCAGTGGAAAACCAAAAAATTTTCAAGGAAAACATGTGAGATATGTTCGATTCGTCTCAGATATATACAGATCTGAGAAGATCAGAGATTAAAAAAAATTAGGGTTCTTTAGGAAGCATGATAGAGACGAGAACATAGGCCTAGAAAATCATGGATCCATAGCAAAATAAGAGAGGTTTCTTACTCATGGTCGAGCAAACGGCCTGAAACAGGCAAAAAAATTGAAGGTGCAAACCAGACTGGCTAGGTCCCTTGAGATCTTCTCAAGTATCTAAGAAACTGATAAACCATAGTTAGTAAGAGGCCAATATAGGCCTGAGACGACAAAGAAACATCATAGAACGGAGGGCTAAGCCGGTGACGGTGCCTGGATTAGGGTTCAGATAGAGAGCATCCGACAGAGAAGGGAAAAGATGACGGAGGGGTATGGTGGAAATGAAGTAGGCTAGGAGGGGGGTCACTAGGTTAATTATGGTAAGAACACATACGGGTCGTTGATCTCATAGATCAACGACCAGGATTTGGGGAGGCCTGGGTCAGGTTTTAGATTAATTGGGGGTGGGTTTGACCGATTTGGGCTTGGTCTTGGTGGGTTAAGGGTTGAAATTGTGCTGTTCAATTAGGCTAAATCTGAAATAAAGGGATATTTGTTAAATACCCAGGTATTTGAATAAATTATTTTTATAGAATAATCAACAATGAGAAAAAATAATTTTTCATGCACGAAGATTCTTCAAAATAATTATTCAATATTTTAGAAATATAACGGCTAATTTCTGGCAAAATAATGCAGTGATGTATGCATGGGCTATAATTGCAACATTATTGCAACTGTAACCAAAAGATGTAAATCTGACTATTTGTGAGATAATTGGAACTTAATAGGACCATAAATGGTAATATTAAATCAAGAGATGTTTTAAAATAATCTATAATGCAATTTTGTATTTATTTTATATGAATAAAATATTGAGATAAATTAATTTAAAAATATAAAAATTATGAAAAAATATCAGCTGATGATAATGCATAATTTTAAAGGTATATATGCATTTCAAAAATATTATAGGGAAAAATTGGGTATCAACAGCTGCCCCTCTTTACCCGGAAAGGATGAATGAGTTTTCGGGTAAAGAAAGGGTGGCCAATTTTGACCGAATGGGATGTTTTGAACGATAGAGGCCGGACTCTGGTCTTTGAGATACCTACATATCCCTGATTTTACAGGAATCAGGCCATGTGTAGCTCCAGATCCATTAGCGAAATATACCGATGAAGTCATTACAAGAACGAGCGCGAGATTTCGGGATGGGTGAAAGAGTGGTTTTGGTTAACGGTCAAGTTTAAGACAGTTGAAGGGACTGGAGCGACGTTGCTTCTGCTGGCATAGCGGTTACTTATTGGTCACCTGCAGAGAGATGCTACGAACATGTATTTGTGCGAAAATTTAAACATGATGCAGATTCCCTTCGGACCATAAAAGTTGTCTTTGGACGGTGTGGATGATGTCCTGGGCCATAAATTGTGAGATAAGAGATTCACAGGCCATGAAATGATGTTCTCAGGCCATGAAAATGGTGCCTCCGAACCATGTCGGCTTTGAATAATGATATGCAATTTTGAGAGATCTTCAGGCAATAGCATGGTGTCTTCCGGCTATGAGGATGATGCCTTTAGACTGTGGCGCTTTTGGACAGGTTGGCGATATTTCAGCCCATGAGATTCAACAATATGATGCTAAAGTCAACAAGACAAGGCCTAGTCTTGTGAGATTGAGGGCAAAGCTTAGCCCGAAAGAGGAGCAAATAGATAGCGTCGGAATAGAGCAACATTTATGCAAGGAGGGACAATGCTTAGTCCCATGAGAAGGCAATGCTTAGCCTTATGCAAATATTGGAGACAAAGCTTAGTCCCATGTAGATGGAAGGCAGGGCTTAGCCTTATGCAAATATAGAGGCAGGGCTTAGCCTCATGCAAGAGGGGAGACAGAGCTTAGTCTCATGCAGGATACAAGACAGGGCTTAGTCCCATGCAGATGGAAGGCAGGGCTTAGCCTTATGCAAATATGGAGGCAAGGCTTAGCCTCATGCAATAGGGGAGACAGAGCTTAGTCTCATGTAGGATGCGGGACAGGGCTTAGTCCCACGCAGATGGATGGAAGAGATTAGCCTTATATAGGATGCGGGACAGGGCTTAGTCCCATGCATATGGGAGATAGAGCTTAGCCTTATGCAAATATAGAGGCAGGGCTTAGCCTCATGCAAGGTTCGGGACAGGCCTTAGTCCCATGCAAATGGAAGGCAAGGCTTAGACTTATGCAAATATGGAGGGAGCAAATATGGAGGCAGAGCTTAGCCTCATGCAAGGTTTGGGACAGGGCTTAGTCCCATGCAAATAGAAGGCAAAGCTTAGCCTTATGCAAATATGGAGGCAGGCTTAGCCTTATGCAAGAGGGGAGACAGAGCTTAGTCTCATGCAGGATGCGGGACAGGGCTTAGTCCCATGCAGATGGAAGGCAGAGCTTAGCCTTATGCAAATATGGAGGCAGGGCTTAGCCAAATGCAAGAGGGAAGACAGAGCTTAGTCTCATGCAAGATGCGGGACAGGGCTTAGTCCCATGCAGATGGAAGGCAGAGCTTAGCCTTATGCAAATATGGAGGCAGGGCTTAGCCAAATGCAAGAGGGAAGACAGAGCTTAGTCTCATGCAAGATGCGGGACAGGGCTTAGTCCCATGCAGATGGAAGGCAGAGCTTAGCCTTATGCAAATATGGAGGCAGGGCTTAGCCTCATGCAAGAGGGGCGACAGAGCTTAGTCTCATGCAGGATGTGGGATAGAGCTTAGTCCCATGCAGATGGAAGGCAGGGCTTAGCCTTATGCAAATAGGGAGGCAGGGCTTAGCCTCATGTAAGGTTCGAGACAGGGCTTAGTCCCATGCAAAGAATGAGTAGAAAATTAGAGTAGAGCATTTCTTAGCTAGAGATATATTCAGTGTTTGGTGGCCCGATTGATAGTGATTTTTCTGCGTGTATATATTTGCGAATGCTAATGTTACGTCAGATGTGCCTGCACTCAAAGAAGAATTGTAAGTTTTGTAAGGGGAGGTTGGTTCGTGCCTTTGTCTCCATTCTAGAGGCCTTGTTTGAGTTTCCCTCGGTAACATTTGGTTGTTACAGAAATAGAGTTTTTCGAAAATATGCAATTATTGATGAGAATATAGTTATTTTAGAAAACATAGTGGAATATCAAGTAATATGGATGAACTAGTGACTGTAACATATTTCAGAGACATTGCAGCTTTCTTGTGTTAGAATTTTGAGGGTCCTCCTCAAAATTCTGCCCCAGTTTGGTAGATGATCCTTCAGCCGTTTGCGAGCAACGAACTTGTTGAACTTTCTTCGAAATTTTGAGAACCCTTCTAAAAATTCTGCCTTAGTTTCTTAACCAATTTCTGACTCTCTGGCATGCGGTGGCGTCGGCTGAACTTGCTCCGAAATTTTTAGGGTCCTCCTCAAAATTCTACCCCAGTTCTGGGTCCTGGGGGAAATGAAAATTTTATTATGATATGACCGAACCCACAGAGCTGCCTACGTATCCCCTCTTAAATGGGAATCAAGGTCAAGCGTAGTTCTATTACATCAGATGGGGAAATGTAAATAGTCTACACATAGTATCTCTTGACTGCATTTGAATTGATTGGTTTTGGCCAAAACTTCTCCGTCCATTTCTGCAAGTATGAGTGCTCCTCCTGTTAGCACCCGGTAAACCATGTAAGGACCTTGCCATTTGGATTAGAATTTCCCTTTGGTTTCATCTTGATGTGGAAAGATCTTCTTCAACACCAGCTGTCCTGGTGCAAACTGTCTTGGTTTGAGCCTTTTGTTGAAAGCTCTAGACATTCTGTTATGATAAAGCTGACTGTGACATACTGCGTTCATTCTTTTTCCATCTATAAGGGCCAACTACTCATGTGGCTCCTTATCCATTCTGCATCGCTGAGTTTGGCTTCCTGTATGATCCTTAAAGAAGGGATCTCTACCTCGGCTGGGATGACAGCTTCGGTACCATAAACCAGCATGTAGTGAGTTGCCCCACTTTACGTGCAAATTTTAGTGCAGTATCCTAACAAAGCAAAGGGTAGCTTCTTATGCCATTGTTTGTGGTTTTCTACCATCTTCCTTAGTATCTTCTTGATGTTTTTGTTGGCGACTTCTACGGCTCCATTCATCTGAGGTCTATAGGTTGTGCAATTCCTGTGCTTGATTTTGAAAGTTTCACACACAGCTTTCATCAGATTAATATTGAGATTAGCGGCATTATCAGTAATAATGCACTCGGGAACTCCAAATCGGCAAACAATATGATCCTTGACAAAGTCTGCAATGACCTTCTTGGTTACAGCTTTGTAGGATGTAGCCTCTACCCATTTTTTAAAGTAGTCAATGGCTACTAGAATAAACCTGTGCCCATTTGAAGCAGTGGGCTCGATTGGACCAATGATATCCATTCCCCATGCGGCGAATGGCCAAGGCGGGCTTGTTGCATTGAGCTCATTTGGCGGCACATTTATCATATCGGCATGCACTTGACATTGGTAGCATTTTCGGACATACAGGACGCAATCTGTCTCCATGGTCATCCAAAAATAACCGGCCCTAAGAATCTTTTTGGCCAGGACAAAACCATTCATATGCTGGCCGCAGGTCCCAGCATGTATCTCGTCAAGTAGCTTAGAAGCCTCTTTTGCGTTGACACATCTTAGCAACCCCAAATCAGGGGCCCTTCTATACAAGTTTCCTCCGTTGTGGAGGAAGTGATTGGACAATCTCCGGAATGTGAGTTTCTAAGTATGGATCGCATGCTCCGGGTAGTCTCCTTTCGCCAAATATTCCTTGATGTCATTGAACCAAGGTTTTTCATCCATTTCTTCTTCAACATGGGCACAATACGCCGGGTGATTATGAATTCTCACTGGGATAGGATCAATGAAATTCTTATCTGGATGCTGTATCATGGATGAAAAAGTGGCCAATGCATCGGCAAACTCATTCTGAATTCTGGGCACATGCCGAAACTCTATCTTTGTGAACCCCTTTCTCAATTCCTATACATGGTGCAGATATGGCAATATCTTAGAATTCTTGGTGTCCCACTCTCCTTTTACCTGGTTCACAAGAAAATCTAAATTACCGATTACCAATAGCTCCTGAATATTCATATCGATTGCCATGTTGAGTCCTAGTATGCAGGCTTCATATTCTATGATGTTGTTGGTGCAGGGAAATCTGAGTTTTGCAGATACCGGATAATGTTTCCCTGTTTGTGATACCAAAACCGCTCCAATGCCCACTCCTTTGAAATTTGCAGGTCCATCAAAGAACATCCTCCAACCGTCATATACTTCAGTAATGTCCTCTCATATGAATGACACCTCTCCATCAGGAAAATACGTTTTCAAGGGTTCGTATTCTCCTCCCATAGGATTTTCAGCAAGATAGTCTACCAATACTTGTCCTTTGACTGCCTTTTGAGTTACATAGATGATATCAAACTCACTTAACAGTATTTGCCACTTGGCTAACTTTCCAGTCGGCATGGGTTTCTGAAATATGTACTTCATGGGGTCCATCCTGGATATAAGGTATTTAGTGTAGGCACAAAAATAATGCCTTAATTTCTGAGCCGTCCAAGTCAAAGCAAAATAAGTACGTTCCAGCAGAGAGTATCGTGCTTTATAATGTGTGAATTTCTTACTCAGGTAGTATATGGCTTGCTCTTTTCTCCCTGTCTCATCATGTTGTCTCAGAACACATCCGAAGGCTCCATCTAATACAGACAGATAGAGTAGCAAAGGTCCGTCTGTCTCTGGCGGGACTAAAACCTACAGTGTGGACTGGTACTCCTTGATTTTGTCGAAAGCTTTCTGACAATCCTCGGTCCATCTTGTTTCGGCATCTTGCCTCAGAATCTTGAAGATGGGTTCACATACAACTGTGGACTGCGCTATGAAGCGACGGATATAGTTGAGACATCCTAGGAAGCTCATCACGTCCTTTTTTCTCCTAGGCGGCGGTAACTCCTGAATAGCCTTAACCTTAGATGGGTCCAGCTCGATCCCTCGACGATTGACAAAGAACCCCAGTAACTTTCCTGCGAGAACACCGAATGCACACTTTGTGAGGTTCAATTTTAAGTTGTACCTCCTTAACCTGTCAAAGAACTTTCTCAAGTCCGCTATGTGATCCGCAGCCCTCTTGGATTTGATAATGACTTCGTCCACATACACCTCTATTTCTTTGTGTATCATATCATGGAAGATGGTTGTCATGGCTCTTATGTAAGTAGCCCCAGCATTCTTTAGACCGAATGGCATTATCTTGTTGTAGTATACCCCCCATGGTATAATAAAAGTTATTTTCTCTGCGTCTTCTTCATCCATCCAGATCTGGTGATAACCCGCGAAGCAATCTACAAAGGATTGGAGTTCATGCTTGGTGCAATTGTCAATCAGGATGTGTATATTTGGCAGTGGAAAGTCGTCCTTAGGACTCGCTCTGTTTAAGTCTCGATAGTCAACACATACTCTGACCTTCCCATCTTTCTTCGGAACTTGTACAATGTTGTCTAACCAGGTTGGGTATTCAACCACTCTGAGGACTTTGGCTTTTATCTGCTTAGTAATTTCCTCCTTGATTTTCAAGCTCATATCTGGTTTGAATTTCCTGAGTTTCTGCTTCACTGGCGGACACATGGGATTGATAGGCAATTTATGAGCCTCTATGGACATGCTCAAACCGGTCATATCATCGTATGACCATGTAAAGATATCCTCATACTCCTTCAAGAAACAAATTTACTCCTCTTTCTCTCTCTCTGTCGGTGATAAGTGAATGCTGATGCGATTCTCCTTGACGGTTTTGGCGTCTCCCAAATTTACTGCTTCGGTTTCGTCCGGGTTGGACTTAGGCTTATTCTCAAAGTTCTCAACCTCCCTGACAACTTCCTCAGGTATTTCATCTTCTTCATCCAAGTCACTATCCTTATATTGTATTGCCTCATTACATGTCACAGTCACCGGTTCATTAGGAAAAGTAATAATAACGCTATAGAAAGAAAAGTGTGGAAGATACTAATGAATAGTAAATAGCAATGCATTTATTAAATTTGAGAACATCCAAAACAAGTACGGCTCGATGAATTGAGCATTTATTTGAAACAAATAAGTCAAAATTACTAAAAATCTTAGATGACTAGCATGGCTAAGAAATAAACAGGCTCGGGATGGTGTGGCAGTCTAGTTCCTGAGAACAGCTCCCTTTTCCACAGTCTGAATGGTGAGGTCCTCATCCTCCTCCTCCTCAATTATTGCACTACAGTCCATATCCTCGTCCTCTAGGAACAGATTCCTCAGCCCAGCTAATGCTTCTTCTTCTGCAGTTCCCCATATTGTATCAGCTTGGTGAAAAGCTTGACCCTGATCTAGCATTTGTTGCTTGAGAGGATAAAAAGGTCCACGCCATGGAGGTAACCAGTCATCATAATCTTGCCATGTATATTGGTATCCAAGCCCGAAAGTAGTACCATGACATTTCAGCTGTATTTGTTTTGTAATACCCTGGAGATTCTTCCCAAGCCCTTTGTCGGGTTCATACCCAGACCATGCTAGTATGCTTTCTATCTTGTTACTCCACCATTTGTCTTTCTCAATGGCATTGACATGTTAGATGTGATGATAGGTTTCCCCTCCTAACCTTCTTCTGTCTCAATAACCGCGATGGTTTGATTGGTGTAAATGGGGTTACTCCTGTCCCCGTGAATGATCACCTCCTGATGGTTCCAATCAAACTTCACGGCTTGGTGTAGTGTGGAAGCCACAGCCCCAGTGGTATGTATCCATGGTCAGCCCAACAGAAGATTGTATGAAGCTGATATGTCAAGCACCTGGAATTCAACGTCGAACCAAGTTGGCCCCATCTGCAGACAAAGATTAATCTCCCCAATCGTGGCCCTTTGAGACCCATCGAAGGCTTTCACGTTCATGCTTCCTGCCCTTATTTCATGAAAACACTTACCCAATCTTTTCAAAGTATCCAAAAGTATTCAACGGACAAATGTTGAGGCTTGAACCTCCATCGATCAGAACTCTGGAAATGAATTTATCTTCAAATTGTACCGTGATATGCAATGCTCAGTTATGATTCAACCCTTCAGGCGGTAGTTCATCCTCGTGGAAGATTATCTTATGACTTCCCAGCACTTGTCCTACCATGTTGGCCATCTCTTCGCAGGCGATATTGTTGGGCACGTAATATTCGCTCAACACCTTCATCAAAGCATTCTTGTGTGCCTCTAAATTTTGCAACAGTGACATGATGGATATCTGAGCTGGGGTTTTGTTCAAATGATCAATGATGGATATTCCCTTGCCTGTACTTTCCTCCAAAGGTCATCTGGTCATGTTTCAATGATAGGCTACTTGGTAGTGGCATCCTTACTTGGTCCTCCCAAGTATTTAGGTGTATAGATTCTTCCGGTCCTTGTTATTCTTTGTGCAGTATCAGATTCCTCTATCTGTGTCTTTCCTTTTTGCCTAGCTTCGGCAACGTAATCCCAGGGTATTGATTTTGAATCAAAAGGAGGTGTGGTTGATACTATCACTATGAAAGGTGTGGCCATTTCTACTTCAAATGGAACAGGGATGGCCGCAGGTGGAGCTACCTCTACCTCAAATGGAACCGATGCAGCTATCTTAACCTCGACTGGCGACTGCGTCTGTACTACAATTGGGGTGAGTGTGACTGCAAGTTTAAAGTCATCGCCCTCTCGAATAAGCCTGATTGACCCTTCAAAATCCCATTCTTCATCTATCTCTATCACATATATTCCACCACCCCTATGATCCGGGAGAGGATTGTTGCGGACATTGGGTGTGGCTTTTTTTGCTTGTATGACCTTGTTGCCAATCAATGTCTGAATTTTGTCTTTTAATGTTCGGCACTCATCGATTGTGTGCCCTTTCATACCGGAGTGATATGCACTGGTTTTTTTTGGGGTGACCCATTGGGATGTGCTCTCCTCTGCCATACCAGGAATATGAGTGATATAACCAGCGGCTTTTAACCTTTCATACAGCTGGTTGATGGGTTCTACAATAGCGGTGTATTGCCTGGGTGATTTGTAATCAAAATTGGGTCGTGGTCTTGGAAAATTTTGACGAGTTGGAGGTGACTAGAAATGAGATAGTTGGGAATTGTAGGTGTGATAGACAATGGCCGGTTGAGAATATATGGGAGAAGAGGGTTGATATGTAGGCGAAGGTGCTTGGTATGTGGGTGGAGGTGTTTGGTATGTGGGTGGAGGTGTTTGATATGAGGGTGGAAGTGTTTGATATATGAGTGGAGATTTTGGGCCCTAAGCCACCATTACTGCCCCAACGTCTTTCTTTTTCGATATGCCTCCTGATTGTAGTGCTTTGTTTGTGGCCTGTAGTGCCTCAAAGTTTGTTACCATCCGCTTTTGATGCCTTCTTCGATCCTTTCACCAAGTTTGATGATGTTAGAGAACTTATGGTTTTCAATAACCATCAATCTTTCATAATATTGCGGATCCTGTGCTCTGACAAAGAACTTGTTCATATGTTCCTCATCCAAAGATGGTCTGACCATGGCCGCTTCTGACCTCCATCGAGTGTAGCATACTCGCGGAAAGTTTCGGTGGGCTTCTTCTTGAGGTTATGGATGTAGAAAACATCCGATGCATTTTTTGTGTTGAACTTGAATCGATACATGAAATCAGATGCCATACTCACCCACTTGGACCATTTCTTAGGATCCTGGCTGATGTACCAGGATAAAGCATCTCCCGTAAGACTCTTCATAAAGAGTTTCATCCAGATAATTTCATCCGTTCCGACCCCAACAAGCTCATCACAATAGGTCCAACCCTGGGATTACTTGTACTGTCAAACATCTCAAACTTGGGAGGTTTGTAACCCTTTGGCAGTTCTACATCCGGCTGTATATATAAGTCTTCATAATTCAAACCTTCTATACCTTTGCCTCCTTCGACACCCTAAACCCGACTTGTTAATTTCTTGAGTTCTTCAGCCATATTCTTGAGGAGCAAGTCCTTCACAATGGATTCTGGTTTATAGGAGGTTGGTTGAGTGGCATAAGGTACGGTTTCCACATAGATAGGATTGTTTTGGTGAGTGCCTAGAATCTGGGTGGAGTGGTGATCATTGGTTGAGTTTTGAGGGCCGGGAATAGGTTGTGGTGTGTTCTGGGGAGTGTGATAAGTAGTGGTTGGTGGGTACTGGATTGGTTGATGGTGGGGTTGTGGTAGAGTTGGTATCGGCAAGGGATTGAGATTTTGAGGTGGAGTTGCATATTGATGCGGTGCATGAGGGTTTTGTGGGTGTTGGATCAGTGTAGTTTGGGGAGGTGCTGGGTTTTTGGTGTTTTGTTGGTTGACATCGAGGACATTCAGGGTGAAGGATAGGTTTGCTATGTTGCGGACCTGCTCAAGTTCTCCCTGTAGCTCTAGTTTCTTTTGTTCCAACCGTAAAACAAAATCATTTGGTGTCGGAGTACTCCGACCATCTGCAATTTCTACATTCTCTGCATTTTCCTTTCGAATACCAGTTAAGTCATCCATTTTAGCCTTCCATTTGCTTCTCGTATTACTTGGAGGAGAAAGAGGTGGAGTGCCTCTAGATCTGGTGTGATATGCTGATGATGTCAGTATGTGCGAACCAACCTTTTTGGGGAATGGGAATAATCAAACAGAAAGAAAGAAAAATAAAAGGTAGCTAGGTCAGTAATGGTTCTGAAAAGAGTACTTGCAGTATTTAAGCACGTATTGCGGAAAGATGAAATTCGTGTCCTAATTTGGGAGCCTCGTCGTGCCCGAGGTAGGCCTAGCGACAAGTTGATTTGGAGAACTTAGATGCCAATTAATGCCTCATTTCATTAATATAAAAATAGACGAATCCCAAAATGACACTAAGATAATAAAGGTAAGTCACTATTGGCACTTGGCCTAATTACATTTAGGAAAGCGAATAAATCTAGCCTCCTTGGTCCCAGAAGGACTTTCCCCAGATTTGATCTTCCTAACTCCGTCATACAGGTTTCCCAACTCGCGCAGACCTAGCAGTAGGTAGGCTCTAGCCAAATGTCCTCTTCGCTTCCTTCAGCATTCTAGCAATCCTCAATCCTCTTTATGATTTTGCCCTCCAGCTCCACTAAACCTCGCTCTAGATACTCCAATCTTCTGTTGGAAGTGGCAGCCATTTCCTTCCATTCGTTGATCAGCCTCATATTTGTCTCATGTATTTCCCGGTGCTCATTTTCAGAGTCGTGGACCCTCTTACGTAGTCTGTAGTATTTTACTTGGGCCTCAGCATCTTTATCTATGATCCTATTCCCTCGATCGGCTCCTAGCCTCACCATCCCTTTTAGGTTGTCTTCTAACCTTGCTGGGTAGAGAGGTTCACACCCAGCGTGATACCTGTCTGGCTCAATGGTGTTCTTTTCTACAACTGTCTTGCAGTGCCACGTTTGCTGAGCTTGGGACTTGTAAGGGACATCATCGTCCTAAAAGTCTGCTCTGAAGTGACTCATCTTGGCAACCCTTGGTACAACCTGCTTCCTGCCTGCTTGCCTCATCACTCGGATAGGGACATAAGGGTACATTCCCCTCAACCCAATTAGCACTAAGTGTGGAGCGTCCCTGGATCGGATGATGAACTCATCCATTGGGAACCATTCAAACATCCATTGCACTTGTTCCTCGGTCAGATTGTCGAAGAACTCTACCCACTCTTTGGAACTTTTCGGCTGAGCAAACCAGTCCGGAATGTAAGTCATCCACTTGGGGTGATGGAAGGCAATATGGTCGTTCCAAGCCCTTCGCAGATGTTCTTGGCGATATTGGCCCCTTTGAAGATGTTCTAATAACCATAACTATAGCAACAGGTTACAACCCCCTTTGACAGCACTCCAGAGCCCTGTAGATGTCGGCTATGATCATATAGACTATAGTGTATGTCTGTCCATTGATCCCTTCCATCAAAGTCTTGGCGACCATGGCCAGTCTAGTATGGATTCTTTCCCTTTTCATCGGGAACACTATCAGGCCCAAGAAGCACACAATGAACACGAACACTCAGCGGTGGATGTGTCACAGAGAAGTGATAGAAAGCTCGTCATGGAAGGTACGGTAGGACTTTCTATGGCCATATCTCTCATACAAGTATTTGAAGGGTATGTAGGATTTCTTCAGGCATTCCAAGTCAGCATTTTTATTCAGCCCCATCATTTTTAGGAACCCTTTACTAGTACGGTTCTCTGGTACAAACAACCCAGGGCTATCCCAAGTCAATCCCCTAATTTCTTCTAAGAGTGGTGTCATTTCCATATTCCTGAAACGGAACACAGCCCTTTCACTGTCCAAGAACAAAGTTGCAGCCTCGATCATCATATTGTTTGGTTGAATGTCTAGCAGAGAAGGTAAATTGCCCAAGTTCTTTCTCACGTGTTTCTTGTAAGTCAAGGAAAGGTCCTTCCATCAATCTAGTAGTAATGGTGGAATGTTGCTGGCCATGCCGAATCTGGGGACCACGTGCCTCATTTTCATTAAAATAAAAAAGCTAGGTCCTTTTCCCCCACCAGACTCGACTATTTGTACATTCATGATTAGCATATTGGCATTTAGTTCTCCAAATTAATGCACAGAACGTGGTTGTGTCCGTTGGGATTATGGAAACCCCGACGGACTTTGGATAAGGCTCATGTTAAAGGATTATTATGCGGACAACATATTAATCCGACTAGGTTTGACCATGATGCATGCACAATTACAATAATAGTAAGTTTACTATGGGGGTCTAGACTGGTACCCTATAGCGGACAACTTGAGGGGAAAAGGCACGGAACCGTCGACTGAACCATTGATCGACTAGTTTTATCGCAAATAAGCCTTTCTGAGTTTATGGGTAATAAATTTGAAGAGCGCAACCACTCATCAAGCGTTGCTATAGGATTTGATACGCACGAGTGGAATATGATGTGGAGCATGATTTATGGAACAATAAATAGCATGTTGTCAAGTATTTGCGTGTTAAAAAAATGGTAAATGCAGTATTTAAATAATTGAAAGATGGTTACGAAGAAAGAAAACAAGGAGATAAATCAGTTTCAGGAAATGAAGGAAATCATAAATAAGCAGTTAAATCCAAATATGGGGGAGGGTGCACGGGATAAAGCATGTTTAAGACTAATTCAAAAATAAGTTTGTTATGGTAAAAGCCTAAAATATTTCCCAGCACATTCGTCATGTTTTCCCCATTTTTCCTTTGCGGAGAAGTCCGGGTTTCAACATTCATGGGGGAACAACTCGTTTCCTTTTGGGAACTGGATGTTTGAATTTGAAGAGTCGCCACCTAACGGATTAAGGTGCATTAGGGCACCTAAAGCAATTAACTCATGTAGCTAGTTTGCATTACCAGAGATTAGGGTAAAGGCTCGAAATAACCTTGAGGGGAAGGTGTTAGGCACCAATCGCGGTCCACAGCGGTGGGTCCTGGCCGAACTATGTGAATTAGTCAATTAACACGTAAGCAGTCTCAGCACATATTTGCAAATAACGGTAGTTTACACAGTCTAAATACATATATGATCAAGGAGGTTTAGATGGTCCAATGCATATATATGAAAGTAAAATAGGTTTAGACAGTTTAAACACATATGTGTAAAGAAAAGGAAATTTATATAGTTTAAACACATGTGAATTGGGAAAGGGAAGTCCTAAGTTGATTAGCCTATAGGATTAATCTGTGCAATGCCCGGTAATCCTCCTCAACTAGAGGGGCTACACGCAACATTAGCGCGCAGGTCATCATATCTTTTTACTACCCATTACCTTCCCCTTAGCGGTTATAAGCGAGTTTAATTAACGAACTCTAAGCGTGCTTTACACGTCCCTTCCTTGTGGTCCCGAAGGAGTTTAGGACCTCTAGACTTAGGTAGTTCTAGACAATCTTAAGGTGTTTAAAAGGCGAAAGTCTAGGCGACAACAAATAACACATAGGACTATCAATTAAGGAAGCAGATAAAAGGCTCATATTTACCTCCACATATACACAGGCAAATAAGCAGCACGTCTCAAACAATTGATTTTTTTTAAAGAATTTAAGAAAACCTAGGAACATGATATCTAGATGAACATCACAGAACAGAACATGCAGCGTTTGTTTTAAGGGAAGTGGCAGAATCCTAACCAGTTTGCCTACTGGTTTTATAGCTTGTTAAGCCTGGACAACTTCACACTTAAAAAGAACCCGATTTCACAATTATCTAACGGCCTAAGGCTTGCCTAGGCGTGTATATGCAGTCATAATCTGGGAAACACTTAAACAATTTTGAAGTTCTTTCATCCTATAGGCATGCTAATTTAAGTGTTGAATATATAGCAAGTGATTTTATACTGAGTTATACCATAATATGGTACCCATGTGTGGGGCTATTTTAGCCTACTTATTTTAGCGATATGTTTCAAAGCAGATATATATGCAGTCCTAAAACAGGATCTCTAATGCACATGGAGAAGGTTATTTTATTTTAAACAGTATTAGTAACCTAATGGCAGGATTTCTAAGTGATAGAGACTTATGCAGAATCAGAAGTGATATGATGAACTATAACATGTGATATGCAGAAGCAGTAAATATGATTGTCCTAAGTCAAGATATCTAATGCACCAATTTTGCATGATTTAATGCGAGTAAGCATAGAAATCCTAAATTATGGTATCTAATGCGTCATACAAAACTAAAACATGATTTTTACAGTAACTCATCATAATGTGGAACATAAAACATGGTTTCTACCCAATCTACCCCACAGAATCATATAGCAACCCTCCTATTTTTACTAGTTACCCCAATATCTATTTACAAAGGATTATTACAAACCCGGATTTAGTAAATTACATCAATGAGAAGTAAACTTATATTATAAAGAGCCTGAAGCATGCCCAAAATAAACCTGGGAGTACCAGGCATTCCAAGTAGTCTCAAATGCCCAACAGGTGTCCAGGTGTGTCAGAGTTCCCTAAGGACCTCAAGGATCCCTGGCAGTGGTCACACCAAGACCTTTCTCAAATAGGGACTGGTTATGTGGAGTGTGGAAGGGCTAGCCCTAGTATGCCAGAGTTCAGAGAGATCTCAAGGATCCCTAAGCAGTACACATACCATAGGGGCAGAACTTAATAATCTAAGAGTAAAGTGAGAGTGATTGACACAGTTTGAAAGATTTAGTGAAAATAGTATAGAGATGACTCTAAGAGTGAAAAGGTTTTCTGAAATAGAAACTAGTTTGGTAGCGAAAAAAATAGTTTGAGAAGAGTACCAAAACATTTTTTAAAATAGCAAACAATCAATTGGTCATAAAACATCCAGATTTAGAAACACTTAACAAACAGATCTCACATCAGGGTAAAGGGATTGGGGACACATAGAATCTACATTTTTAAAGAGAACACATGACAGGGCTCAGGGAGGCATATATTCAACAAAATGCATAGAACACTTAGAAGCTTATATAATTAACAGGTTAGTCATGATGGTAGGTAATAAGGCCATGTTGAAAGAAAAGAAACACTGGACAAAATCAAACACACAACTAGAGTCAGTCGAACGCCTTAGAGATTAGGTAACTAACATGATTTCCACATGGAAGGAGAATAGACAAGGGTGAATAGACATGCTGGACAAACATCAAATGGACAACTATAGTTAGTACATGCTAATTACATATTGAACAAAGCAGGATGAGACATGCTAAGTAAGGCAGTAAACTAGAACTGGAATTGAATCTATAACTAATAAGCTAGCACTGAAATGAAACACATAGAGTTTAGGTTTCAAAATTTAACTGAGACATACCAGCCAAGTAAGAGAAATGCATAATATGAAAGAAACATGTGCAATTCCACTATCTAGCCTTGGCTTTCACCCGGCTTGACCCACAATAGCACAAGTAGCAAAGAAGGAGAAGAGTTTGAATGTATGTGTGTGTTATGAACTAATGTCCGTCTCTTAGGAAGTAAAATAGAGGAGTTTATATAGTAGTTCAAGAGTAGAGCAAATAAGGTAAAAGAATCAACTTCGGTTAATCAAGGGAAGATCACATAATCAATAACACGAAAAATCAACATAGTCCTACCTTTATTAAGGGTAATTAACCAATGGTAAGGGAAGGAAATATTTAAAGAAAGAAATACAAATCGGACTTAGGCAAAGTGTGAATAACTAGGAATCTAATTAAGTAAATAATCGTGCAATGAATCAGTAGATACTACATGTAATTTAAATACGGCAAGAAGACTAATTAAAGTCATAAACAACGAAATAATCAAGAATCATGCACATGAAATTTTAACAAAGCACATCACTCAACAATTCTGGAAAGAATATATCAATTTCCATAAACAAAATAGGCTTATTAGAACTTTAGGGACATAGAGAAATTAGGTAGAAAACAATTCAAAAATCTAATAGTGATTAATTAGGATAAAAATCACAAAGCAAGGAATTTGACTAAGGGAAAGCGTGTAAATCAGAATACAAAATAAACCTATATGACTAGTAACTTTGAAAAGCTCAGAATCAGATCAAAACAACAGACAACGAGAGTTTTAATCATGAATCGACTAGGGCTTATGCAACTTTAGCATAAATTACTCAAGAACACTTAAGAACAAATAATTAAGCATTCAAAAATCAGAAGACACTTTGAGAAGATGACTTAGGGTAAACCCTAGTTTAGGAAAAATGGGAAATCAGTGAAAAACCAAAAAATTTTCAAGGAAAATATGTGAGATATGTTCGATTCGTCTCAGATCTATACAGATCTGAGAAGATCGGGGATAAAAAAATTAGGGTTCTTTAGGAAGCATGATAGAGACAAGAACATAGGCCTAGAAAATCATGGATCCATAGCAAAATAAGAGAGGTTTCTTACTCATGGTCGAGCAAACGGCCTGAAACAGGCAAAGATATCGAAGGTGCAAACCAGACTGCCTAGGTCCCTTGAGATGATCTCGAGGATATAAGAAACTAATGAACCATAGCAAGTAGGAGGCCAGTATAGGCCTAAGACGAAAAAAAAATATCATAGAACGGAGGGCTAAGCCGGTGATGGCGCCTAGATTAGGGTTGAGATAGAGAACATCCGAGAGAGAGGGGAAAAGGTGATGGCGGCGTATGGTGGAAATGAATTAGGTTAGGGGGGTCATTAGGTTAATTATGGTAAGAACAAATACGGGTCGTTGATCTCAAAGATCAATGGCCAGGATTTGGGGAGGCTTGGGACGGGTTTTAGGTTAATTAGGGGTGGGTTTGACCGATTTGGGCTTGGTCTTGGTGGGTTAGGGGTTGAAATTGGGCTATTCAATTAGGCCAAATCCGAAATAAAGGGGCTATTTGTTAAATACCCAGGTATTTGAATAAATTATTTTTATAAAATAATCAATAATGAGAAAAAATAATTTTTCATACACGGAGATGCTTCAAAATAATTATTCAATATTTTAAAAATATAACGTGCTATTTTTTGGTAAAATAATGCAGTGATGTATGCATGAGCTATAATTGCAAAATTATTGCAATTGTAACCAAAAGATATAAATTCGGCCATTTTTTAGATAATTGGAACTTAATAGAACCATAAATAGTAATATTAAATCAAGAGATGTTTTAAAATTGTATATAATGCAATTTTGTATTTATTTATATGAATAAAATATTGAGATAAATTAATTTAAAAAATGTAAAAATTATGGAAAAATACAAACTGATGCTAATGCATAGTTTTAAAGGTATATATGCATTTCAACATTGCCGTTGCTATTTCAACCTCAATTGGCGACTGAATCTGCACTAAAATAGGTGTGAGAGTGACTGTAGGTATTTTGGGTTCATCCCCTTCACGAATTAGTCCAATTGATCCTTCCGTATCCCATTCTTCATCAGTTTCGATCACATTTACCCCCTCGCCTTTCTTATCCGAGAGAGGCTTGTTGTGGACATTTGGTACAACCTCCTTTTCTTGTATAACCTTGGTGTCAATTAGCATCTGGATCTTATCCTTGAAAGTGCGACCTTCATCAATAGTATGACCCTTCATGCCCGAGTGATAGGCACATGTCTTATTTGGATTAACCCACTGGGAGGAGTTTTTCATGGCAACGGCATGAATAGGAATGACGTAACCAGCAACCTTCAGTCTTTCATACAATTGATCGATGGGTTCGGCAATAGGAGTGTATTGTCAGGGTGGTCTACGGTCGAAACTTGGTCTAGGTTTTTGGTAGTTTTGGCGGGCTGGTGGTGGTGAACGGTAATATGCTGGTTGAGTGATATAAGTATGGTAGGTGGAGGCAGGTTATTGGTATCTGGAAGGTGAAGACTGATATGTGGGTGGTGGGGTTTGAATATGTAAGAGGAGATTTTGGACCTTGGGCTACCATTATTGCACCAACTTCTTTCTTTTTAGATATACCTCCCGAGTGCAAGGCTTTGTTTGTAGCTTGGAGTGCCTCAACACTTGTCACCATTCCTCTTTTAATCCCCTCTTCTATTCTTTCTCCTAACTTGATAATGTCAGAAAATTTATGATTCTCAATAACCATCAGCCTCTCATAATACTGTGGATCATGAGCTCGAACAAAGAACTTATCCATCTGTTCTTCATCCAATACTGGCCTTACTTTCGCAGCTTCAGACCTCCACTGAGTAGCATACTCGCGGAAAGTGTCTGTTGGCTTCTTCTTAAGATTCTGAATGTAGAATATGTCTGGCGCATTTTTGTATTGAACCTAAATCGATCCATAAAGTTTGACGCCATGCTTACCCATTTAACCCATTTCTTTGGGTTTTGACTGATGTACCAGAACAGGGCATCTCCAGTGAGGCTCCTCATAAACATCGTCATGTGGATTCTTTCATCTTTACCAACCCCTACGAGCTTGTCACAATATGCTCTCAAATGTACATTCGGATCACCTATTCCATCGAGCATTTCAAACTTAGGAGGTTTGTAACCCTCTGGTAATTCTACATCTAGCTGAATACACAAATCATCATAATTTAGACCTTCGATGCCTTTACCACCTTCAACACCTTGGACTCGACTAGTAAGTTTCTTGAGTTCTTTCGCCATGTTCTTGATGTGCAGTTCCTTCTCGGCAGATTCACGTATGTATAAGATTTGTTGTGGAATGTGGGGTAAGGTTTCCACATATATGGGGTTGCTTTGATGGACTCAAGGAATTTGGGCATAGTGGTGGTCGTTGGTTGAGTTTTGGGGATCAGGGGTAGGTTGTGGTGCATTTTGAGGAGTGTGGTAGGTGGTTGTTTGTGGATACTAGGTTGGATGAATTTGTGGAGGGATCAGTACTGGTGGAGGATTAGGATTTTGAGGAGGTGTGTCATACTGATGACGTGTGGGAGGAGTTTGTTGGTTTTATATGTTTTGGGGAGGTGCCAGGTTTTTGGTGTTTAGTTGGTTGATATCGAGGACGTTCAGGGTAAGGGAAAGGTTTGCCAAGTTTCAGACCTACTCAAGTTCCCCTTGTAGCTCCAGTATCTTTTTTTCCAACTGTAAAACCAAGTCATTCTGTGTCGGAGTACTCCGACCATCCGAAGTCTCGACATTCTCCTCATGCGTAGCGTTGTCTTTTCTGATATTGCTTGTATCATCCCTTCTAGCTTTTCCTTTGGTTATAGAATCACTTGGAGGAGGAGGAGGTGCAGGACCTCTAGATCTGGTATGATATGCTGATGATGCTAGTATGCACGAACCAACCTTAGGGGATGGGAATAAACAAATAAAGAAAAAAAGAATAATGAAAAAGGTAGACAAGTCAGTAAGGAGTATTAAAAGGATGCTTGCGATATTTAAACATATATTACGGGATTATAAATTCGCATCCTAATTTGGAGACCTCGTTTTGCCCCAGGTAAGCCTAAGCGACTTATATATTTGGAGAAAATCGATGCCAATAACTACGTCATTTCATTAATATGATAAATGAACCAAATTTCTACTAAAACGACAATAATGATAAAGAGTCACTAATGACATTTGCCTTATTACAACCAAAGCCTAATACGAGTCTACAAAGCAAGTAAAACATAGTTCCTAATCTATTTGGCCTTCTTTGCTCCATCAATCAGATTCCCCAGGTCGTGTATGTCCAGCAGCAGATATGCCCTTGCTAGGAGCCCTCTTTCATCGCCATCCATGTTTTGATAGTTTGCCACCCTGTTTCTCATCTTCCCTTCAAGCTCCATCAACCTCTTCTCCAAATATTCCAACCTCTCTGTTGGCTTGGTAGCGATTTCTCTCCACTCGTTGATTGCTTCCATATCCGCTTTGTGTTGTTCCAAATAACTGGCTTCAGACTCAAAAACCCTTTTGCCCACCATTATGTATTTGACTTGTGCTTCAGCAGCATTGTCTACAACCTTATTATTCAGATTAATCCCTGGCTTGACATCCCCCACTATATCATCTACCAACCATGACGGATAGAAGTGCACATGGCTGGCATGATACCTATCTGGCTCGATGGTATCTTTCTCCAAAATGTTCTTTTGACGCCACATGTGTTGCACCTCGAACTTGAATGGAATGGCGTTCCCCTAGAAGTCTGCTTTGTATTGAATAATTTTGGAAACTTGTGGCATAACCTGTTTTCTCCCAGCTTGCCTCATAACTCTGATAGGAGCATAAGGATAGATCCTCATCAATCAGTTAGCACTAGATGAGGAGTTTCTCTCGACCTGATAATGAATTCACTGCTAGGGAACCACTCGAACATCCAATGTACCTTGTCATCAGTCAGATTGTTGAAGAAGCGTGTCCAACTCATAGCGTTTTCTAGTTGCGCAAACCTATTTGGGATAAAAGTCATTCTCTTCGGATGGTGATAGGCTATGTGGTCATTCTATGGTCGTCGCGGAAATTCTTGATGGTATTCTCCCCTCTGAAGGTGTTCCAACAACCATACTTGCAGTAATAGATTACAGCCCTTGAAATGCCTATACCTCTTCTTGCAACGGTCTAAAGCCCGGTACATATCAGCCAGAATCATAGGTACAATGGTGCAAGTTTTCCCCTCAATCCCCTCCATTAAAACTTTAGTGAACATAGCTAGGCGAGTGTGGATCATTTCTCCTTGTATTGGGAATACCAACATTCCCAGAAAACATAAATGAACACAAAAACTCGGCGGTGAGTCCAACCCCGAAGAAGTAATGGCAAACTCATCATGGTAAAGGCGATATGGCTTGCTGTGCCCATAGCGCTCATAAAGGAAATTGAATGGTATATAATACTTCTTCTAACAGACTAAATCATCATTTTTCCTGAAACCCATCATTTTCAAGAAACCTCGAGGTGTGGCGGTTTTCTGATACCAACAAACCAGGTTGACTTTGTATACCATTCGTTGTAAATAAGCGATGCTATCATAGATCCATTGGGGTCTTGAAATTTTATAAATATGACAAGAATGGAAACAACAACTATCCCACGGGAACCCAACAAAACCTCCTATTTCTTCCAAAAGGGGAGTCATTTCTATGTCACCAAAACGAAAAAACGGCTCTCTTCTCATCCCAGAACATAGTAGCAGCCTTGTAAGCACGTGATTTTTGCCCTAATGTGAATTACACCCAAAAATTCAAACAAAAAGATTTCTTTTAAATTTGTGAATTTTTCTGTTAATTGTTTGAATTTATTTGTGCATTTTAATTCATATTAAAAATATAAAAAATATATTTGGCATGTGCAATTAGGATTCAATCTTACATTTTAGGATTAATTAGTTAGTTAAGGAAAAAATAAAGAAAACAACAAAAATGGTCTTTTTGCATTTTTAGTTTAATTTGTCTTAATTTGTGTTTAATTAGAAATTAAGGTATTTGGAAATTAGAAAATATAATTATTTATTTAGTGTCAATTTGGTTTTTTGAGTTTAATTTAGCATTTAATAAAATCAGAAAAAATAAAAAATACAAAATAAAAACAAATTAAAAGAAATAAGAGAAAAACAATTAAAAAAAGGTCTTAATTGGAAACCAAATTTGGACCATTTTTTGCACTTAATTCGCCTGGCCCAAGTCATTTACCATCGCCCAAACCTGCCCAATTGTTACCCAACCCAGTCCGTCTCAGTAAACAACCAAACGACATCGTTTCACTCTAATTCAATCTGGACCATCGAGGTTACCTCATCTGACGGTCCAGAAGTCCCAAGCCCTTAATATATAACTGTCCTAAAAGCCCAGCCCCCCCCCCCCCT
>MU670367.1:105033-125338 GCA_026770625.1 Nicotiana glauca
CCCCCCCTTCTCTCATCCCCCAGTCGTCTTCACCAACGAGACCCCTCCAAGAACCCTAATGGCGCCATCCTAATTTTCCACCGCCGGCGATGGCAGCACTGCCCCCAAACCACCTCAAAATAACACCCCAAATTCCCCTCTTCGTCCTCTCTCCGAATCTACAAATAATTTCCCTCAAATTTTAGCCAAAACCTTCAAATCTTAAATCGAAAACTTTCCGTCCAAGATGCTATCTCATCCATTCAACACCAAAATTACACCCTAGATCCCTCTCATCATCCTCTATCGAATCCCCAAGGTTTTTATCCTCAAATATGGCCGGAATCGTTCGAGTATTGATTTGAACTTTTCCGGCCAAAACCCTAAATGCTCCAAATTGGTATCATGTGATCCTCTCACCATCCTCATGAAGATTCCACCATCTAGGGCGTTCAAATATCACCAGAAATGGTCGAATTTGAAAATTGATAGCCGGCCGAAGTTCTTTCTCAGTGAGTTGGCTTTTCCTTTTGTGTTCCTATTTTCTTTAGTTTAATTCGTATTTCTTTTTTGCTGATAACTCAATATTCTTTTAATTTCTATATGATTAGTCTAGGTTAATTTTTGTTTTATCAATTCTGTGTTGTTTCATGTTCTAACTGACTGATTAAGTTTAGTTCGTTTAATTTCTAGTTTATTATGATTGGAATCCTTTCTGTTTGATTTTGTGTCGATTATGTTATTCAAGTTGTCTTAGTTTAGTTTAAATCCCTTTTAAGCCTTAATTAGTTTAATGCTAGTTTAGGTTTAAGGGATTCGTTATAGTTGTTAGTTTTGTTTAGTGTTAAGGGATTGGGTCAATTAATTGGGGGTCTGTTAACCAGGGAGTTAGTTTCAGGGATAGTCAGGGGCAAATTGGGTATTTGGGATGGAAGAATATGTTCTCGTTAGTACTAGCACTCCCTAGATCTTTCTAGATAGGGATATAGGTGACGTTTTAGGAAAGTTCAAGGCCCTAACTTGGGTAACAAGTTTAAAAATAAAGGGCTACAGCTGAAACTAAATAGGGACTAAAAAGAAATTAAAGAATCTGAAGACTGCCTCAGGTTGCCTATAAAATGGCATTGGCATGCCTTGAGAAAAGGGAGAGAAAAAAGTTTTGGAACCCAAAAAACTCTCTCTAATACCCAGATCTGATTTTGAAATTCAAGCATTTAAAAACCCAAAAAAAAAAATAGAAAATCTCTAGAAAAAACAAAAAAAAAATTCAGGAACTACTGTTCCATTGAAAATTTACAGTTATTTTTGATTTTCAGCTCTTGAATTGCATCATTTAGTCTTAATATGTTTGCTGATACATTCTGGTGGTGCCTGGGTTAATTCGAGTGGATTTGGGTCCAATTGAGGCTACTTTGGGCTGGTTTTGTTAAGCTGTTGATTTCAGAAGTGGTTCTAGGATCAGTGCTGAATCTATTTGAGTTTTTGCAAGTGTATTTGGGTCATTATTGGTGTTGTCCATCTCTGAAAACAATCCTGGGCTGCTCTTTCTATTTCTGAGCTATTTTTGATCACCAATTGCTGCTGCTGACTCTCATTCCTTTCATTCTATTTTAAATCCATATACATGCTTCGAATCTCCCCTGATGTAACTTCAAATTGGAGTAAAATGAAGTCATATTCCAGATTTGAGCTCGTTTGAATTTTTGTAGTTACAGTCAGTTAATTGATGTAGTTGTTTGGATTTAAATTGTTGGACGTTGTATTGAATATGGACTGTTAACTAGGATAGTTTTCTGCTAATTTGGACTGTTTAAATTCGTAAAGGACTCTTATAGACTGTTAAGCTAGTTCAGTTTATTCCCATGAGTATGTGAACTATCTAGTTAGTAATTTTAATTTGGTTTGATGTGTGTTATACTAGTATAGTATAGTATAGTGTGATGTTGTTTCAAATTTCAATACTGTTGAAAACTAGTTCATGTTTCAGTGCTAATTTAAACAGTCCAGTTTTATTTCTAATCAGGAATTACATGAGTATTAGTAGAATAACGTTAGTTTAAATTAATTTCGAAATAGCTGGTGTGTTTAATGTTTGGGGTCGTTGATTTGTTCATGCAGAAGGTTCTGTGAAATCACACAACTAAGCTGTATTATTGCTGTTAAAATCGAGTTTCTGCCTCCAATTTGGTTGTCAACTTTAATAAGATTTGGGAGTTCCTTAGTAAAAAATAGGTGAGATAAATAAATAAACGCAGAAAGTGAATTTTATAATCTGAGATTAAAGTACAACATAATTGCAAAACCAGGAAGTTGGCATTGGATTGATTGGACTGTTTGAAGTTACGTTTAAGCGTGATTTCACGCTTCTGCCCAGGCTCGACTCTTGAGCCTTGTTCTCAAGCTGCTGAACATGTCACTTGGGCCTGATTTCCTCAATAGCAGGCCCAAAGTGTTGGATTCTTTGTGTTTTAAACAAAATGCTAAGTATGCTTCATTTATTTACTTCATAAACTACTGGGCCTGAATTGTTTGAGAGTGAATCATGAGGGTTTGGCCTTTTATCAATATGAATTAATTAGGACTTTTCTCTTTGTTATTAGAGACCAATAAAATAGAAAAATATTAGTTGCTTTAGTTTTACCTTTAAAATAATAAATGTGACGAGCCTCGCCAAATAGAAATGCAAAATTGTGGGGCCCTCAATAAATATTATAAAAATACTTAGATTCTGGTTCGCGGACTGTAATACAGAGTCAACCGTTTTCCTCGATTCGGGATTCAAATGGTGACTTGGGACACCATAAATCTCCCAAGTGGCGACTCTGATTTTTAATAAAAACGAATCCCATTTCGATTGTCCTTTAATTGGAAAAACTCCCTTTATTATACCCTTCACGGGGTGTAATAGTAGAAAAGGGAGGTGTGACAGCTATGGCGACTCTGCTGGGGAGAAGAACCCAGAATTTTGGTTCAGGGTTTAAGAATTCGAGCTCAGTTAAATTGTTATATTTGGCTTTATTTGATTTTGCTACATGTTCCCTGCTATATGTGCTCAATGTTTTACCGCTCTAATATTTGTTGAATTGTATATAAAATGCCGCGAATCCCTTCCTCTTTTTGAGTCTTCTACATCATGGAGAAGGGTGCACTTCGTGTAGCTTCTCTTCTGTTTAGAGTCTTTCCCAATTTAGAACGAGGTTTGGATAAGTTGCAAAGCCGGTGGAGCTTCTGTATCTTTGGTACGCTGCCTCCCCCTCGGCTCGAGTTATCCGCTCGGGTAAGCTAGGTCTGGACCAATAAACCTAGGGTTTAAACCTAGAACAACAATAAACTCATATTGGATCCCTAGTAGGACGCTTGTTTGCATCATGTGCATTTGACTTAGGGGACTCAACACAGGGGTTGGGTCCGTGTAGGACAGGTGACCTGAATTGAAATGACCATCCTGATGCATCTTACGTGCTACTTGCGCATCTATTTGCTCGGCTTTGCATGTTGACCAACTCATATACAATGAGTGAAAAATTGTGAAAAAGCAGAGTTAGGACTAAGTGAGGGTAACCAGTTATTTGAAAACCCAATACACAAATAGTACCGAAATGCTGCAGGATTTTTGAAAAATGGAAAAAGAAAAGAGAAAATATTTGAAAAGTAGAAAGAAAATTGTTGTTCAAAATAGCTTTGATTTTGGCCAAATGCCCGAACTACGCTGGTTTGATTCTCACCGGATGTGAGATACATAGGCAATCCTCATCGGGTCCAGCCACTCTTTTACAAAAATAGCCAAAAAATACCAAAATTTTAAAGTTTGTCAAATATGTCGGGTGATGCCATTCTTGTTTTACAATAAGTCGAATGTCCCCAAAAGGACGCCGGAAGGCCGTTTTTGCAAGAGCAGCCACCCTGAGTCATTTTAAATGGTTTGCAGGTACATCCTTAAAATCTTCTTCCCGGGAGTGCTAAAATGTCGTATCCGCAAAATCAAGTCTTTATTTTTTTTCAACAAATATATTTTATTTTTGTTCTTACTAAACAATATTTTGCAAATATAGCCCCTTTTTCCCTTTAGTCATTAAATCCCCTCGAAATAAATGTGCAGGATGACTTCAAACAATGTCGAAACCTTCTCAGTCCTGAGCGAGATACCCCTAAAGCTCCATATGTGGTGGGACGACCTAGGAAATGGAAGTAGAGAAAATGTGGTCAAAATTTTGGGCAGCTTTGTTGGACTCATGAACATAAAGCCGAGAAAGGATATTATTAAGGCACTGATACCATTCTGGGACCCAACCCGTAATGTCTTCTGGTTTTCAGATTTTGAACTCACACTGACACTAGAAGAGATGGCAGGGTATGAAGGCCTCAACGATAACCTCTGAAGCAGATATCCCTTAGTACCAAGACCAGTCACACTCGACAATTCTTAGACTTGTTGAACGTCAATCGGGACATCCAAGACCCGTATCTAGCAGAAGGTTATTGCACATTGCACTTCCTCTATCATCGGTATGGTAACCCAAAAGGCTTTGAAGAGCCCAACACCGGTCTGACGCACGCTGGGAACAAAGACAAATGGGAGGCCCAGCGGGGGTTAGCATTCATGGTGGCCTTTCTAGGAGTTGTGGTATGCCCAAGGAAAGACGGTCACATAGACCCCGGCCTAGTAGTAATATTGGATGTGGCTACAAAGAAACCTACTAGCACGGTGGTTCCTTTGATCGTAACAGAGATGTATCGAGCTTTAACCAAGTGTCGAGAGGGCGAGAAATTCTTTCAAGGATGTAATCTATTACTAGAAATATGGATTCAGGAGCATCTATGTCACCGCACATGATATCTGAACTTTGGGTTAACCGGGCTTAGTTGTATCAATGAATTTGAAACCCGGGTCACATGCATTGAATTTCCCGAAGGTGTTGAGGCCTGGTCGTCATGCTTGAGATCGTTGACCGCATATAAAGTTGAGTGGGCTTATGGGTGGCTTTCTGCTACTGAAGCTGTATACACGTCAGTAGAGGTCCCCTATATTCTTCTGATGGGTATTCGAAGCATACAACCTTATGCTCCTTACCGAGTCCTGGGACAATTCGGAAGATTTCAAACAGTGCACAATGATGAAGACCTGAGTGAGTAAATTATTAAGTTGGGTCCAAAAGCTGCCTTCCCGGAAGGAAGAATCCGAAAGATTTGGAATGAGTGCCGGTTCCTGGAGCCTAAGACCATGGTACAAGATCGAGCAAAGGGTGAAGTAGACCCCAAATATTTGACTTAGTTCGGCAAAAGGTTTCAGATTCCGAGAGGCCCGCCAAGAGGCCACACGTACAACACTTCACTAATGGAGCCCAGGTCCAATAAGGTTGGTTGTCTAAGGAAAAAGAATACCGAGCCAAAATCGGGGCACTGGAGCAGCAAGTTCGGGATCTTCAATTTGAAAAAAGTGTACAAACTGCGGCTGACGAAGGGGATAAAATGAAATTGGCCTAGGAAAATGAAGCTCTCAGGGCCCAAATTCAATAGATGAAAATAGATACCAGGAATCGAGAAAGAAGCGTATCTGATGAAAGATTGATAAAGGGGTTAAAGAAGCAAGTCTCGGATTGCCAGGAAGAATTGGAAAAATCTGAGAGGAACATGGCGAGGCTTCGAGCACATTGGGCCAAGAAGACTGAGGAAAGAGCCCAATTTGTGCAACAGTTGAGGAGAGACTACGAGGGAACCATTGCCAACATGAGGAGAAAAATGAATACTCTGGAAGACAAGGCGGCTAGGAGAGATAAAGAATTTCAGGCCGAAAGAGACCATTGCTATGGGTTGATCGCCGAGATGCGAAGGGAAATAAAATTGCTACAAGATCTTCATCTCCAGGATTCTCAGGTGCTAGAAGCCTGCACCCAACAGATAAGCCGAATTCTCCAAGAAAAGGGCTAAATCAGGGAAAGGATCCGAAGCATTGCACACTATATTGTCAAGAGGTGCCAGGACGGTGAAAGGATGGGTCGTACCACTTTTTTCGCGGCAGTGATGATATTTGTTTGACAGGCCATGAATGATTTGGAGCAATTGCAAAGGGGTCTTGCGCGCAGGCCCGCGGTGATGCCGAATGATATCCCGCGTGCCCCAGGATTTGAAGCTTTGATGTACTTCTAGATTAGTCGAGTCTGTACTTTGTTTTTAAGTCTGTTTTGTACTTTTTTGAAAAAGAGAAAACAAATAGTCTAGTAGCTTTGTACTCACAGTTGTTATTAATGAAAATCTGAAAATTCCCAAAAATTGTTTCTTTATTTCTTGCCTTTACTTTTATACTAATTTGCAAGAACTACGCTTGATCTGATTCATGCGGTGTCATGATACGTAGGCAATCTACATAGGATTCGACCCTAACCTAAAGAAAAAAGAGAGGGAAAAACACAAGAGGCAAAAAGAAAAGAAAATAGCGGAAAAACAAGAAAGAAAGAAAAGAAAAACCAAGAAAGGAAGAAAATAGGAACAAGAAAGGACAAAGGCAAGAGTGTGGAGGAGAAACGGAAACAAAAAAAAACAAAAAAAACAAAGAAAGAGAAATTTTACAATTGGAAATAAGGGAAAAGCCAGGATGACGCAAGTAGTCGAGCAAATGCATAATAGAAACCGTTAACTGCCTAGGTGCATTCATACCCCAAATGTGCGGGTATCTATTTGCTAATGCCATAACCGCTAACAGCATTGTTGTTGATGATGAGTTCATGTAAGTGATTAAAGTTGACTGGCATTCTGGCAAGCCACCCGTACAACACCCGTTCTAAAGACATATCAAAAATGGTCAACCAAGAGCTAGAAGCCGGCGTTGTCGACCCATTTAGGGAAGAAGAGGTGGTGGATTTCAACGCCATGAAAGAGGAGATGTATAAGTTGAAACAACAGATGGCCGAAATGTACCAGGCTTGGGCAAAGGGACACCCATTATCAGCCTATCCTGCTAACCCTGCCTATATCCCGCCATTAGCTCAGCCACAAGATCCCCCCACAGTGAATTCTTACCCTACCTACCAGCAATACTACGCAACCACTTCCCAAACACCACCACCTCCACCACCTAAACAAATTTCATGCCCTCCGCCACCAACTGCTCTTGTGTTCGTGGCTCCTCCACCTGCCGCGTTACACAGATCTTGTAGTGAACCCCTGTTCCAGACTCAGGAGAACCACTACTACCCACCCAAACCCACCTTCAAACCTCCTGAACCATACCCATATACTCCCTATCTTGATATATTAGTTGGAGAAGAGAAGCCTCCCAAAAACCCGAAACAGGAGGAGATGATACGAAAGATGAAAAGGTTAGAACAATCATCCGAAACATGCAGGGCCTAGGAGGGCAGGTGAGTGTAGCCTACAAAGACTTGTGCTTGTTTCCCGATGTCCAGTTGCCTGCGGGATTCAAGTTTCCCAAGTTTGATATGTATGACGGACATGGTGATCTAGTAGACCATCTGAGGGGATTTTGCAGTAAGATGAGAGGAGCCAGAGGAAGGGATGAGTTGTTAATGGCGTACTTTAGTCAGAGTCTCAGTGGTGCTGCTCTGGAATGGTACACGCGGCAAGACCATGCTCGGTGGTACACCTGGGATGATTTGGCCCAAGCATTTGCAGGCCACTTGCAATATAATCTCGAGATTGTCCCCGACCATTTATCATTGACCAAAATTAAGAAGAAGCCGGGGGAGAGCTTCAGAGAGTACGATTTTCGGTGGATGGAATAGGCTGCAAGAGTTGATCCTCCAATGAAGGAAGGCGAAATGGTTGATTATTTCCTGCAAGCTTTGGAGCCTACCTACTATGGTCATCTGGTGTCGGCTGTTGGGAAAACTTTTAATGAGGTAGTGAAAATGGGAAGCATGGTGGAAGAAGGTCTCAAGTCCAACAAAATTATGAGCTACTCGGCGATTAAAGCAACTACCCAGGCCATCCAAAGCGGCACTGGAGGGGTATTGGGAAAGAAGAAGAAGGAAGATGTAACAGTAGTGGAATCGAGAGCTTGGTCCAGGGGTCCATCACCAAATTATCACCAACCTCGACCTCATCCCCAAACCTACCCACACCCCATATAGCCCACCGCAACATTATTGTCCACCTCTCGTCCCCCATTTATCTGTCCACCATGCCTAAACGTACCCCCAACCTCAGGCGCCATGGCGAGCACCCACCCCACAAAATACTTACCATACTCAAAACACCTACCCACCTCCGAGAGCCTACAGAAACCCCACTGAAATCGGTTTTAGACCCAATCCTGTTTCCAAGAATGATAGGCTGTAAAAGAAGAAGACTTTCACTCTGTTGGGAGAATCTTATACTAGCTGTTACCACAGATTGAGACAGTTGGGTATGTTGAGTCCGATTGAACCCAAATTTCCAAATCCTTCCCCAAGGAACCTGGACCACTCGGTGAGTTGCGAGTACTGCTCGGGTGCTCCGGGACATGACACAAAAAAATTCAGGCATTTGAAAACGGCCATCCAGGAGCTCATTGATACACGCCGAATTGAAGTGCAGGCTCCGGAGACGCCTAATATCACTCAGAATCCATTGCCAACCCATCATAAGACTCATATGATTGAGTTAGTACAAAAGGGAGAGTACAAGAAGCCTTCACAAACCGTAATGATAATCCGGGCCAGTGAGGACAAGACAAATGAGAAATGAACCAGTGGGATGGCACTGATGAAGGTAGAGAAGTCATTCAGTGAACCACTGGTGGTAATAAAGAAGGAGCCTTTGAGCAATGTGGCAGTAAAATAAGAACCAATTAAAGTGGTGGTACCAGGGGCAGCTGTCAAGTCCGTTGTGATCGTAAAAGGTGCTCGCACAGAGCCGGTTATTATCAAACCGGTGACTTATTTACCAGTGGTAAGTGAAAAGGCCGTCCCATGGAATTAAGGCCGAGTGACTGTGACGTACAAAGGGAAGGAATTTAAAGAAGAAGTTTGTGAAACCCATGGGCTGACTCGTTCAGGGAGATGCTTTGCCCCTGAAGAGCTTAGAAAAGTTAAAGCCGCAAAAGATAATCCAGCACCAGTAAAAAGGGTCGTAACTAAGGAAGAAGCAGAAGAATTCCTGAAGAAGATGAAGGTGCAAAATTATTCCATTGTAGAACAGTTGCGAAAGACCCCAGCACAGATTTCATTGCTGTCTTTATTGATCCATTCAGATGAGCACCGCCGGGCGTTGATGAAGATTCTGAATGACACCCATGTTCCGGATAAGATCTCTGTGAATCATCTGGATAAAATAGCAAATAATATTTTTGAGGTCAACAGGGTTACATTTTCTGATGATGAGCTACCTTTGGAAGGTACTGAGCATAATAGAGCATTTTACGTCACAATGAAATGTGAAGACTCTGTGGTTACCCGGGTTTGATTGACAACGGGTCCAGTGCAAACATTTGCCCTCTCTCCACCCTGGAAAAGTTAAAAGTGGACAGTAAGAGAATCCACAGGAATAGCATTTGCGTACGAGGATTTGATGGAGGAGGAAAGGACACGGTTGGGGATATCGTGCTGGAACTGACAATAGAACCAGTTGAATTTACTATGGAGTTCCAGGTGCTTGACGTGGCTATTTCTTACAATCTTTTATTGGGTCGGCCTTGGATTCATGCTGCAAAAGCAGTGCCGTCTACCTTGCATCAGATGGTCAAATTTGAATGGGACCGGCAGGAAATTGTGGTGCATGGGGAGGACAATTAGTGTAATACCATTATGCCTTTCGATGAAGCTGAAGATGAAAATGGTCCATGGGTTTACCAAGTCTTGGACACAATATCAGTTGCCAAGATACCGGAAGGAGAGTGTATTCATATGCCCAGAGTAGCTGCTGAATCTGTCATGATGGCTTCGGAAATGATAAAGAACGGATTCTTACCTAGAAAGGGCTTGGGTGCTTCGTTGCAGGGCATCACACAGCCGGTATCTCTTCCTGGAAACTAGGATACTTTTAGGTTAGGCTTCAAGCCCACTGCTGCTGACATAAGGCGAGCTAAGAAGATGAAAAAGAGAGCATGGACCCTTCCAAAATCCATTCCCGCCTTTCCCGTTCCTTTGTCTGGCCTGGTACTAAGAGGTACCCCGCAATAACCATGCCTAATTCTGTGGTGATAGAACCCGACAAGGAGCTGATCGAGAGGAGTGAGAGGCTATTCGATGAGGTAAATGTGTTGGAGGCAGGAGAAGGTCCAAGTGGGGAAGAGCTGCAGTTCGTGGGGCCCATGCAAAGCTTAATAATTGGGAAGCTACTCCTCTTCCTACCGGGAGGGAGTCGTGGTAGTTAGTTTTGATTTTCCTTTCAGTTTAATCTGGATTATTTCCAAGGTTGTAATTTGGATGCTATGTTCTGTCCGTTTGGATGAGTTAAACCTTGTAATCTTACAATTTTAATGAAATGCAATTTCCTTCCTTTTAATTCCTTATAGCCTTTATTTTGTCTTTCTTTTCTTTCTTGTACAGTCCCTTTTATGCTGGTTTCACTGATGTGTCATGCATGAGGAGTCTTCGGCCTAGTCTTGATTACCAATCTAACTCCGAGATAATAATACAAGAAATTGAGTGTGATGACGAGGTAGATTATGATGATGAGGAAGCCTTTGAAGAAATCAGTAAATAATTAAGTCAATTTGAAGAAAAACCCAAACCTAATCTAAATGACACAGAGGCAATCAATTTAGGGGATCAGGAGAATGTACGGGAAACAAAAATAAGTGTCCATTTGGAACCTCCGCTCAGAGAAGAGATAATTAAAGCGTTGCTTGAGTACAAAAGAGATAATTAAAGCGTTGCTTGAGTACAAAAATGTTTTTGTGTGGTCATATGATGATATGCCGAGTTTGAGCACCGATTTGGTGGTCCACAAATTGCCAACCGACCCAGCATGCCCTCCTGTCAAGCAGAAGCTAAGGAAATTTAAAACAGATATTAGTGTGAAAATCAAAGAAGAGGTCACCAGGCAGTTTAATGCGAAGGTCATCCGGGTCACCCGGTATCCCACCTGGTTAGCTAATGTTGTGCATGTGCCAAAGAAGGATGGAAAGACTAGAGTGTGCGTTGATTACCGTGATCTCAATAAGGCGAGTTCAAAAGACAACTTCCCACTGCCCAACATCCATATATTGATTGACAATTGTGCCAAACATGAGATTGGTTCCTTCGTGGATTGTTATACGGGCTATCACCAGATTTTAATGGATGAGGAAGATGCGAAAAAGACGGCATTCATCACGCCTTGGGGGACGTATTGTTATAGGGTCATGCCATTTGGGTTGAAGAACACAGGGTAAACATACATGAGGGCGATGACCACCATGTTCCATGACATGATACATCGGGAAATTGAAGTCTATGTAGACGATGTGATCATAAAGTCAAAGAAGCAATGTGACAATGTCAAGGACCTGAGGAAGTTTTTTCAGAGGCTCCGCAGGTACAACCTCAAACTTAATCCAGCGAAGTGTGCATTTGGAGTAACATCAGGGAAGTTGTTGGGGTTCATGGTAAGTCGACGCGGTATTGAGTTAGAACTGTCCAAGATCAAAGCCATTCAGGAATTATCGCCGCCAAGAAGCAAGAAAGAGGTGATGAGTTTGCTTGGCAGGTTGAATTTTATCAGCAGGTTTATTGCCCAGCTTACAACAACTTGCGAGCCCATCTTTAGGCTACTAAAGAAAGATGTTGCGGTCAGATGGACGGATGAATTCCAGGTAGCATTTGACAAGATTAAGGAGTATTTGGCCAGTCCACCTGTGTTGGTTCCGCCAGAGCCGGGAAGACCCTTAATTCTTTATCTGACAGTTTTAGATAACTCTTTTGGCTGTGTACTGGGGTAGCATGATGTCACAGGAAAGAAAGAGCAAGTGATTTACTACCTCAGCAAGAAGTTAACATCTTATGAGGTGAAGTATACTCAGCTTGAGAGGACGTGTTGTGCTTTAACCTGGGTAGCGCAGAAATTGAAACATTACTTGTCGTCATATACCACCTATCTCATCTCTCGGTTAGACCCACTGAAGTACATTTTTCAGAAGCCCATGCCCACGGAGAGGCTTGCGAAGTGGCAAATCTTGGTCATGGAATTTGATATTGTCTACGTGACCTGTACTGCGATGAAAGCACAAGTAGTGGCTGATCATCTAGCTGAGAACCCAGTTAATGATGAATATGAACCGTTGAATACATACTTACCCGATGAGGAGACAATGTATGTTGAGGAGTTAGACCAAGTCGAGAAGCCAGGATGGAAACTATTCTGTGATGGGGCTGCTAATACCAAAGGCGTCGAGATAGGAGCGGTACTTATTTCTTAAATAGGGCAACACTACCCTGTTACAGCTCAACTTCGTTTCTATTGCACAATAACATGGCTGAATACGAGGCGTGTATTTAGCTCATACCATACCGGCAGCGTTTGCATGAACTTTGTCAATGATTCCAATTAATAGATTTCAGGCATATTCCAAGGATTCATAATGAAGTTGCTGACACTTTGGCCACTTTGGCGTCGATGTTGCATCATCCAGATAAGGCTTATGTGGACCCATTACAAATTTAGGTCCGAGATCAGCATGCCTACTGTAACATGGTGGAAGAAGAGCTTGATGGTGAGCCATGGTTCCATGGTATCAAAGAATACCTCAGGATGGGAATATATCCGGCACAGGCCACATGGGATCAAAAGAGAGCAATTCGATGCTTGGCAAGCAAATTTTTCTTCAGTGGAGGAGTGTTGAAAAAAAGAACTCCAGATCTTGGTTTATTGAGGTGCATGGATGCTAAACAGGCTACAGTTATCATGACCAAGGTACACGCGGGAGTTTGTGGACCTCATATGAGTGGATATGTGTTAGCAAAGAAGATTCTTAGAGCATGTTACTATTGGCTTACTATGAAACGGGATTGTATCAGTTTTATGTGCAAGTGTCATCAATGCCAGGTACATGGAGATTTGATTCATTCTCCACCATCTGAATTGCATACAATGTCGGCGCCATGGCCCTTCATTGCTTGGGGAATGGATGTTATTGGGCCTATCGAGCCAGCAGCGTCAAATGGGCACAAGTTTATTTTGGTAGCCATTGATTATTTCACTAAGTGGGTTGAGGCGAAAACTTTCAAATATGTGACCAAGAAGGCAATGGTCGATTTCGTGCATTCAAATATCATCTATCAGTTCGGAATACTGAAGGTAATCATCACGGATAATGGTTCCAATCTCAACAGCCATTTGATAGCGGAGATATGTCAGCAGTTTAAGATCACGCACCGCAATTCCACCCCATATCGTCCTAAGGCGAATGGGGCAGTCGAAGCAGCTAATAAGAACATCAAGAAGATACTTCGGAAAATTGTGGAAGGGTCCAGGCAATGGCATGAGTAGTTACCTTTCGCCCTGTTAGGCTACCGCACTACTGTTCGCACTTCAGTAGGGGTGACTCCTTATTCATTGGTATACGGTACGGAGGCAGTAATACCCGCAGAGGTTGAAATACCATCCCTTCAGATTATCGCCGAGGCGGAAATTGACGATGTTGAATGGGTCAAAGCTCGCTTGGAACAATTGAGTTTGATTGATGAAAAGAGATTGGCAGTAGTATGTCATAGACAGTTATACCAACAGATAATGGCAAGAGCATATAACAAGAAAGTGCGTCATGAAAGTTTGAAGTAGGGCAATTGGTGTTGAGGCGTATCCTACCTCATTGGGCTGAGGCAAAAGGAAAGTTCGCTCCCAACTGGCAGGGGCCATTTGTTGTAACCCGAGTGTTGTCCAATGGCGCATTATATCTGACAGATGTGGAAGGGAAATGTGTAAAAATGGCTATCAACTCTGATGCAGTCAAGCGATACTATGTATGATTTCTTTGTCTAATTGTACTTAATTGTATTTGGCATATTTTGAGATTGAAACGATGAAGGCATTTTGTTTTGCTATCCAAACACTTTATCCTTTGTTACCCCTGTTGAGCCTTATTTTATTTTATTTCGTACCCCTCTTTCGAAATCAATAACAAAACTCGGAAGCACGAGCAGGGAAAGATCAGCGGATGAGCAAGAAGAACAATTCAAAAGTAAAAAAAAAAAAAGTGGAGAAACAAGAGAAAAACAGTGGAAAAGAACAGAAGGGAGGAGAAAAGAGAAAAGAAAAGAATAAAAGAAGAATGGAAAAAGAAATGAAAAAAAGAGAAAAGAAAAGGAAGGAAAGAAAAGAAATGAAAAGAAAGAAAAGAAATGTGGAGGAAAGGAAAGATCGCAACAACAAAGTAATTTCTATGATCTGAACTACGTTTGACTTGATCCCAAAAGGGTACGTAGGCAGTCTCTCTCTAAGGTTCAGTCACACCAAAATAAAAGTCCGAGAGTCCCCAAGAAAGAAACTGGGGCAGAAGTTGTGATAGTTGTAAGAAGGCTGATTCCGAAAGTTGTAGTGTTAAACCCATGTTCGATTATTTTGAGCCTTTATACCATTCTTTCTAAACCCCACCCAAAATCCTACATTACGGTCCAAAGAAAGACCTTCTGATCAATCTTTAGGAAGTGCCAATACGAGCAAGTAAAGTGATTCATGTCAGGGGCAACACGCTAGTACAAGAGTAAAAATGATAAAAATGAGAGAGTCTTATTGGTGAAAACCCTCACGGGCACCGTAAGGTGAAGAGAGTTTTGAGAGAAATCAAAAATGAGAGAGTCTTGTCGGTAAAAACCATCACGGGCACCGTAAGGCGAGGGTGAGTTTTTTAGATGGGCAAATGAGACAAGTCTGTGGTTGAAAGCCGCTCAAAACATTGCAAGATGAGTAGGGTTTGGGTTTGCTTGAAAATAAAGGGATGAAAGTCTGGAATAGCAAATGTGGCAATTAAAAGTTGATTGGTTGGGCAGACTAGTCTGGCTAATCCAAAATGCATGGCACGATCAATGGCGCCAGCTGTTCAACTCAGATAAGTCTTCTTCTTTTCTTTCTTCATTACAAATCATCCGTTTTCGGCTTCTCTCTATCCTCAACCCTCGAGGTCTATCTTTAAGATGTTTCAGTGTCAATTCTATTCAAAATAAAAGGGAGGAATGTCAAAGCTAACTGCCAGTTTCCCAGTTGCAAAGCACAACAGGGCCAAAATATATCAAAGATGAAGTAGGACATAAAGGACCACTAGAGTTTCATTGGTGGATTAATCAGATAATTGTGGGGAAGAAGCGAAGTTTCAGATATAGGGGCCAGAAACACCAAAACAACAACATGGGTCATCAAAGTCAGGGGGTTTGAAATTCAGTCAGGAAGTCAAGGAGGTTCAAGGCAAGTCCAGGGAAGCAGGTCGGAATAAAGCCCAAGCAGCAAGGACATACCCAGCAAGAACGCCAGGAACTAACCACCATTTTATATTAACAAATTTTTCTTTGGTTGAGACAGGGGCAGAAATTTTTCTTTGTTTGTCTATTTTGTTAAAGTCAGGCGCCTACCTGGAGTACAAGGGAATACATTTTAAGCTTCAGCAATCAGGCGCCCACCTGGAGAACAAGGGAATACGTTTCAAGTTCAGAAGTCAGGCGCCCACCTGGAAAATATGGGAAGTGCAAGGCAAATTTTTCAAGTTTTAATATTTGTAGCATAACGCGCCCAGTCATCAAACTGGGGCAGAAAATTTTCTTTGTTTGTCTATTTTGTTGAAGTCAGGCACCCACCTAGAGAACATGGGAATACATTTTAAGTTTCAGCAGTCAGGCACCCACCTGGAGAACAAGGGAATACATTTTAAGTTTCAGCAGTCAGGCGCCTACCTGGAGAACAAGGGAATACATTTCAAGTTTCAGCAGTCAGGCGTATTCAGCAGTCAGGCGCCCACCTGGAGAACAAGGGAATACATTTCAAGTTTCAGCAGTCAAGCGCCCACCTGGAGAACAAGGGAATAAATTTTAAGTCTCAGCAGTCAGGCGCCCACCTGGAGAACAAGGGAATACATTTTAAGTTTCAGCAGTCAGGCGCCCACCTGGAGAACAAGGGAATACATTTTAAGTTTCAGCAGTCAGGCGCCCACCTGGAGAACAAGGGAATACATTTCAACTTTTAGCAGTCAGGCGCCCGCCTAGAGAACAAGGGAATACATTTGAAGTTTCAATAGTCAGGCGCCCACTTGGAGAACAAGGGAATACATTTGAAGTTTCAATAGTCAGGCGCTCCTCAATATCATTTAGCAGTCTGAGTCCCCAAGCAACGGTCACAATTAAGGGACACACAGCAGACAAATACATAGCAAACATCCTGGCAAGGGAGTACAATTAACAGTTCAATCATCCCGGCAAGGGAATACAGTTAACAATTCAATCATCCCGGCAAGGGAGAATACAATAAGTACTTACGTCCCGGCAAGGGAATAATCAACAATGTTTCCTTTTCCTTACTTCTCTTATCTTATAATTCACTTTACTATTTTGAGCCAATGCTCCAAAGAATTGAATAATCAATTACTGTTCATACGTTATTCACAATATATAGACATCCTCCAATAAACATGGATTTCACAGCCAGCTCTTAATAATCACATTATAAGGACTCACGGTCATGCTAGACACCAATGTATAGATAATCGTCACCATGACTATACATCGTACTCGATCACATAGCAATTAGCGACAAGACTCAACTCCTATTCCCTCAAGCTAGGGTTAGACCAAACACTTACCTCAAAGCCTTGAATTCTACTTAATCCTCAACTATTGCTTTACCTCGCGGTTCCACCTCCAGTTCGCTCGAATATAATCATAAATTGTTCAATTACTTTAATAAACTCTACATGAATCAATGTGGATGCATAAAAATGGTTTTCCCAAGTTTTACTCAAAAATTCCCAAAACGCCCCCAGGCCCACGTGGTCGAAACTCGAGGTTCGAACCAAAATCCGATTACCCATTCCCCCACGAGTTCAAATATATGATTTGTTTTGAAATCAGACCTCAAATCGAGGTCCAACTCCCCAATTTATAGAAAACCTAGGTTCTACCCAAAAACCCCAATTTCACCCATGAAAATCTTTGATTTCAAGTGGAAAACATGTTTAATGATGTTGAAAGTTGAAAGAATTGAGTAAAAATTGACTTACAAGTGATTTGAGATGAAGTTTTCTCTTGAAGAATCGTCTATGGTGTTTAGGTTTTGAAAGAATGATGAAAAGTGGTGAAAATTCGCCTAAGTATAAAATTTGTTGGACCTCGGATATGGGAAATTCGAACATGACAGGTCTGGGAATTGCGAAGCCTTAGTTCGCATTTGCGAACACTGGGCCTGGGCGAAGTCTTCGTATTTGCGAAGCATCGATCGCTTTTGCGATCTGAGCCCTTTCGCATTTGCGACCATGGGCGTCGCATTTGCGACCCCTGCCCATTTTTCTTTTCTTCGCATTTGCGATCATGTTGCTGCATTTGCGACTTCGCATTTGCGAGAAATTCTTCGCAAATGCGAAGATACCAGAACTGAAAATACCAGGTTTTTCTAAATATGAGAAATGCAATCTGACGCCTATCCAAAACTCACCCGAGTCCTCGGGGCTCCAACCCAAACATGCACACAACCTCAAAAACATCCTACGAACTTACTCGCACGATCAAATCGCCAAAATAACATCCTTTACATAAAATCAAGCCTCAAAACTCATGATTTTTCTTCTAAACTTCATAAACTTTCAAACTTAGAACTTATAGTCCGAAACACGTCAAACGACGTCCGATTTTGATCAAATTTCACAGAAAGCGCTTAAACAATATATAAGACCTGTACCGGGCGTCGGAACCAAAATACGAGCGCGATACCATAGTCTTTTAATCAATTTTCATTTCCATTTTCCTTAATAATTTTATAAAAACAATTTAACAGAGAAATTCTTTTACTCAGGTTCTAGACCTCGGATTTCGACTCTGGGAACATGCCCGAGTCCCATATTTTTCTACGGACCTTCCGGGACCATCCAATCTCGGGTCCGGGTTCGTTTACCAAAAATGTTGACCGAAGTCAACTTTAATCATATTAATATCAAAATTCTTCAAATTTTTCACAGATTTCACATATTTCAACATAAAAGCTTTTCGGCTATGCGCCCGGACCGCGCACGCAAATCGAGGCAATATAAAATGAGGTTTTCAAGGCCTCGAAAGCATGGAACAGATGAGGAAAATAGGTGATGACCCTTTGGGTCATCAGATCCTCCACCTCTAAAACAATCGTTCGTCCTCGAACGGACAAAAGAAAGAAGTACCTGAGTTGACGAACCTGCCGGTCCAGAATAGCTACCTGCTCTTCCTCGTAAGATAAATCCTTGTCCAACTGGACAGTGCTGAAGTCTAACACATGCGTAGGATCGCCGTGATACCTCCGAAGCATAGACACATAGAAAACTGGATGCACGGCTGATAAGCTAGTTGGCAATACAAGTCTATAAGCCACCTCTCCCACTCGATCAAGTATCTCAAACGGACCAATGTACCTTGGGCTAAGCTTGCCCTTCTTTCCGAACCTCATCACGCCCTTCATAGGCGATACCCGGAGCAATACTCGCTCACCAACCATAAAATCTACATCTCGGACCTTATGGTCTGCATAAGTCTTCTGCCTGGACTGAGTTGAACGCAGCCTCTCCTGAATAGTCTTGACCTCTCCTGAATAGTCTTGACCTTATCTAAGGCCTCCTGAACTAAGTCTGTACCCAATAACCGAGTCTCTCCCGGCTCAAACCATCTGACTGGAGACTGATATCGCCTACCATACAATGCCTCATATGGAGCCATCTGGATGCTGGACTAGTAGCTGTTGTTGTAGGCAAACTCTGCTAAAGGCAAAAACTGGTCCCACGAGCCTCCAAAGTCAATGACACAAGCACAGAGCATATCTTCCTAAATTTGAATAGTCCGCTCGGACTGACCGTCCGTTTGAGGATGGAACACTGTGCTCAACTGAACCTGGGTGCCTAACTCTTGCTGAACCGCTCTCCAGAAGCACGAGGTAAATTGTGTACCCCGATCTGAGATGATGGATACCGGCACTCCATGAAGGCGAACAATATCCCGAATATAAATCTCAGGTAACCTCTCGGATGAATAGGAGACTGCTACTGGAATGAAATGCGCTAACTTGGTCAGCCTATCAACAATGACCCAAATAGCATCAAACTTCTTCCGAGTCAACGGAAGTCCAGTAATGATATCCATGGTAATCTGCTCCCACTTCCACTTGGGAAGCTCAATCCTCTGAAACACACCACCAGGCCTCTGATGCTCATATTTGACCTGCTAACAATTTAAACACCGAGCGACATACGCAACAATTCCCTTTTTCATCCTACGCCACCAATAATGCTGCCACAAGTCCTGATACATCTTCGCGACGCCCGGGTGAATAGAATACCGAGAACTATGGGCCTCCGCTAAGATCAACTCTCGAATCTCATCAACATTGGGCACACAAACTCACCCCTGCAATCTCAACACCCCGTCGTCACCTAAGGTTACCTTCGTGGCACCTCCACGCTGCACTGTGTCTCTCAGGACACACAAATGGGGATCATCAAACTGCCGTTCACGGATACGCTCCAATAGAGAAGAACGAGCGACCGTGAAAGCCAACACTCTGCTAGGCTCCGAAATATCTAATCTCATGAATCGGTTGGCCAATGCCTGAACATCTAAAGCAAGCGGTCTCTGGCTGACCGGAATATAAGCAAGACTACCCATGCTGGCAGACTTTCTACTCAACGCATCGGCCACCACATTAGCCTTACCCGGGTGATACAAGATAGTAACATCATAATTATTCAATAACTCTAGCCATCTCCTTTGCCGCACATTCAACTCCTTCTGCTTGAACAAGTACTGAAGGCTCTTGTGATCCGTGTATACCTCACACGCCACACCATATAGATAATGCCTCCAAATTTTCAAGGCATGAACAACCGCTACCAACTCAAGGTCATGAACCGAATAATTCTTCTCACGGATTTTCAACTGTCTCGAAGCATAGGCAATAATTTTGCCATTCTGCATTAATACTGCTCCAAGCCTAGTACGGGAAGCATCATAATAGACTGTGTAAGGCCCTGAACCCGTGGGCAAAACTAACACCAGTGTCGTGGTCAGAGCTGTCTTGAGCTTTTGAAAGCTCGCCTCACACTCATCTGCCCACTTAAACTGGGCACCCTTCTGGGTCAACCTGGTCATCGGGGCTGCGATAGAAGAAAACCCCTCTACGAACCGACGGTAGTAACCTGCTAACCCCAAGAAACTCCGAATCTCGGTCACTGAAGCTGGTCGAGGCCAATTCTTGA